>OMLB01015011.1:0-25551 GCA_900302555.1 Myripristis jacobus
CTAAAATACATCACTAATACCGCACAGTATAATATTACACCACACAAAATGCTATAATAATAATAAAAAATAAATAAATAAATAAATAATAATAATAATAATAGTAATGATAACAGTGAGTGAAACACTGCCCTCTGTCGGCTGGCAGCGCTCGGTCGAGTTTGCGTGTTTTGTTTTGCTAATAAAGTTTCGCCACGCAATTTAAAAACAAGATGGCGACGTGCATACCGCTGTCTTTAAGGATGTCACCCCTGGTTGCGCCGGGCGTACGCTATCTCCTGAAAGAGCAACCCGGCCCGAGGTCGCTGTTAAAGAGTTTGACGGACCTTTCCAGACGAGGTGAGAGTGTTTTCGGCGGATTAATTTTGGGATTACGAGGTGAAAAATGTCTGACAAGCGGCCCGAGTAGCTTGACTTGGCTAGCTCCGCCTTTGGCTGGACGTTAACGGCAGCTGTCATCCTCACTGTAATGTCAGCAAAATGTAAAAGTGTCACTCGTAAATATAAACTCACCTTGTCAGCTGCGTTTTTATCCTGTTGGAAAAGGCTATTCCAGTTCAGACTAACATTACGGTGATGCGTTTACGAGCCAACAGTCCATTTACGCCCGAAACATCACGATCTGTCGCCGAAATGGACGGAGAATCCACCAGAAATGCGCCGGCACCACCTGAGACTTTCAATATAATCTCTGCTGCCACCTACACTTGTGGGCAGCGCATCCTGTGAGGGTGGAAACCAAATTAAAATGTGCTCCTTACAGTCAAGACATGTTTTGTTTCGGCTTCGTGTGGTTTGAACGTGGGCACGGCGTCCTGTCAGGGAGGATCAAACGCACCAACACCTACATGCATATTTGTGGTTGAAACCACGGGTAGCAGAGCCCGTGTGGCAGGAAGAGAAAACTCCTCTGTCTGGGGATGATGCCACCCTGCATAAGTATGGTTCAAACAGGGGGTATCGCATCCTGTCTGAGTCAAAATGTTTGACTACATGCACTGCCACCTACATAAATGCGGTTAAAACCTGAGTACTGTATTGTAGGGAGCTGCTGCCTGTCTGCATGAAATAAGATAAGATTTAATCCTTATTGTGTTTTCACAGCCCGCACAAAGACAGACACATAGACTGTGTTTCCATCTGGTATTAAAATCCATCCTGAGGGAGGCGATCGCAAGCTGATGCCTTTAAGGCCCCGTCTCCTGTCTCCATCTGGTATTAAAATGTGTCTTTGGTGGACAGACCTCAGGCCGTCCGTCCACACCTGGCATTAAAATGCGTCTCATGATCAGAGCTCACTTTCCTGCCCCATATGCAGATGAATACGTCTTATTTACATTTGTAGGTTGATTTGTTTTGTCGAGAGAGAGGGAGATGTATTGTCGTGTGCACAGTAAACCAAACGGGAACACCAAACAATTGCCGGTCCTCCTTTCACACTAAATCAATAGATAAATAAAGTAAAAATAAAAGAGAAATCCTTGCTCAGCCTCACTTAAGATGCAGTTCACATCTGTAAAATATCACAGGCTGCAGCCATAACTGTGGGAATCTGCTCAGAGCGTGGCTTGACAAAAAAAAAAAAATTAAAATAATAAAATTAAACCCTAGGCTGGACCATAGCTTAAGACAGAGGATGTCAGGTGAGTGTGTGGTCCTTCAGTGCGTCCTGGGACACGTGTGTGACACTTTTAGGCTCTCAAGATGCATTGAGGACACATCGGTGCTGTTTCCACCTGGTATTAACATCCAAGCTCAGTGAGCCGACACCTCTAAGAACTCTCTCTCAACTAAAAAAAAAAACAACCTGCACATGTAAATGATAGGCGTTTATCTGCATATAGAGCGGGAAAGAGACAAAATGTCATACCTTGATTTCTGTGCCAAATATCTCAGTAGCATTTTAATATACAGTATGACTCTTATTTGAAACTTGCAGTGTAAGCAACAGTGAAAATCAAGCCTTCATCAAAAAAACAGCATAATAATACCAAATGGATGCAGAAAATGCAGTTACTTCACAAAGTATTTTATTGATCAGAGCAATCACTGTCTTAGGCTAACCCTAACAATAAATTTGATATCATCCCTATTGCTGCCTTTTGAGATATTAATATCATGCATGTTCACATCTAGATAGCAATGTATTGTTCAGCCCTAATATTCATACATGTAACCTTCAATCCTCCCACACACACACACACACACACACACACACACACACACATAAGCCTGAGTCTATACTGGATCAGCGAGGCAGTTTGTTTAGTGCTGCTGTGCGCGGGTGATCACTATCATCAGTGCAAGGCGTGTGATGGCTTTGCCATTTGTGCATGTGGTTACAAGTCTTGAACTCAAAAAAACAAACAAAAAAAACCAAAACGCTCTGCACATGTGCTCCTGGCAGGCCATTGTGAAAGGTTGATTGAGTTATCACAGCACTCGTTTGAATGTGTTTGGACCTTTCAGGCATTATTTGCTAACCTTTGGACTAAGGCTGAATGATATATTGTTATCATATCGTTATCTAGATTTGAACATGGCTGATATTAATAGCTCAAAAGGAAACAATATCAAATTTAGAGTTAGGGTTAGCCTAAGATAGTGATTGGTCTGTTCTGATTAAAAAAAAAAAAGATAAAATGTGAAGTAACTGTATTTTCTACATGTAGTTGGTATTTTTATACTGTTTTTTTTTGTTTGTTTGTTTTTAAGAATGACCATTTTCACTGTTGTTCACGCTTAAAATTTCAAATAAGCGTGAACCCATAGTCATACTGCTATCGAGATACTTGGCATAAATATCAAGGTATGACATTTTGTCCGTATTGTGCAGCCTCACTTTGGACAGGAGAGTGACTAGTGTGGCCGCTTGAGAGAGCCCTGGTTTGTCAAGATTTGAGGAGTAAACATGCATTACAGCTGACGCTCATTACCTGTGCTGGATTATTTCCAAGGGTACGCGGCAAACGCACCGCAGGCGGTTGAGGACAACGGCGCCAACGGCAGCTTCACCGGGCCGCTGGATCACTACAACGGCCTCATCAGGGGTGGCTCGCTGCGTGAGGACGAGCATCAGAAATCGGTGCTTCAGACGCTGGACCAGCTGCACAAAACCATGAGAGGATACACCAACATGCCGACGTCTTTCTTCTCCAAGGTAGTCAAAGATGTCAATCACGCCGATGTCTCCATCCTATGATTAACAAGAAGGAAAGTTTCATAAGAACCTATTTTCCCGTCCTTCCAGTTTCTCACAAAACCTAAGCCTCCCAAGGGGTACTACATCTATGGTGATGTTGGTGAGTAATGTAGGTCACAGAATTGTACTTTTACATTGAATTTGTTTGTGATAAAACTGTTCATGAGATGCTGAAATTGTTTGTCCTTCATTGTGTCTTCAGGTACAGGGAAAACTATGGTGATGGACATGTTTTATTCGCACGTTGAGACAGAAAAGAAGAAGCGAGTTCACTTCCATGGCTTCATGTTGGACGTACATAAAAGTGAGTAGAAAAACTGAGACATGCAGATGTGAAGGCTGTATGATCCAGAGGAAGGAAAACCACAAAGCCATATATTCTTATATATTATACAGTCACAGTTGGAGTCAAATATTCTCTTACTATACATAATGACTGTGTCAGTAGATGTGAATTAGTTTTATATAATTTTACTCCTCAATATTTTATTGACCACTGAGTTTGAAATGTGTGGGACATGAAATTTGAGAGTTGCAGGTAAAACCTTTTTTTGAAAAATCTGTCAGGATTTAGAAATGAAACAACATATTTGAAGAACGTTAATGTCAAATGGAGACAACAAATTAAAACTGCCGGTCAAACAAAATGTTTCACAGCAACAGAATTATATGGAAAAAATATGGAGTTCCCTACCCACGGCTGCAAGAGCTGCAGGCACTGTGAGCATTTTTAAACCACAACTGAAAATGTATTTATTCAGTATTGTTTTTAACTGTTACGCTTCCTTTGTTTTATAGTTTTATTCTGCTCTTTTACATATTTCATGTAAAAGTTAATGTATGCATTTTTATGTCTTCGTTTGTTTAAATATATTTTACTGTTTCTATGTCTCCTTTTTTTTTAAAAAATCTCCATCTATACATAGCTTATTGATATTTGTTGCTTTTGCTGCCTCTTTTGTTTGGTATTTGGTTGATTGATTGGTTGGTTTTATTGGACAGCATTTGCACTTGTTTCAAATTGCCTTTCATTTCTTTTTTCACTTTATTGTCAAGCACTTTCAGCTACACCCCCTGTATGAAAGGTGCTCTGTAAATAAAGTACCGTTATCATTATCATATTTATTATCATTATCATTATAAATGTTAATTAAGCAGTAGTACAAAGTCAAAAAAACATTATGACACATCAGTGTAACTGCACTCCACAAGTTACCCAGACTATGAAGAAGAAAAGGAAGCCTGTGTACTATTCTACACACTCTGTAGATAAATGTAGAGATTTCTTTCTTGGATGTCTCTCAAAATGTTAAAAAAATGATTTTCTAATTGATTTTGTCTTTAGCACAGCAGCTGGCAGTGTTTTGTGTATACTTCACAGGATGTAGGACAGAACTAGAGGCAAGAATGATTTATTTGCACTTTCATTTTATTTTTTTTACTTATTTTTTTTTTTAAGGGATCCATCGGCTGAAGCAGAGCATGCCAAAGAGGAAAGCAGGGAAAATGGCCAAATCCTACGACCCCATTGCACCAGTTGCTGAGGAAATTAGTGAGGAGGCTTGCCTTTTGTGCTTCGATGAGTTTCAGGTAATTTGAATATTGACCTTCTCTGTGTGTTGGTAGACCTTACAGTAGCTGTGATAGGATCGTTTCCCCCTATAGAGCCGCAGATTCTGAGATTAGCTGACACCGGCAGTCGTTTGCCAGTGTCATATTTTCAGCCTCGGAGGCAGTTGAACCTCTAATCTTGTCAGTGTTGGTGCCGCGCTCTGCCCCTTTGGACTACATTGCACTGTTGCTGAACCGGTGACTCAGTTGATTTATCTGTAATTCGATCTTCCAGGTCACTGATATCGCTGATGCTATGATTCTCAAGCAGCTTTTTGAGAATCTGTTTATGAATGGTGTTGTAGTGGTGGCCACCTCTAACCGTCCGCCTGAAGGTGAGTAGCAAGGGACACGTTTCTTTCTGGCAACAGTCACTATCTCGCCTCAGGCTAGTTTTAAAACACAGCTGCTCTGCTCCTTACTGGTTTGAACAGATGACGTCACATCACCTCAGTCTTGGCCTCTCTCCGCCCGGCTCTTGGTTTCATTTAGACTCGATTTCAAGATTTTACTCATCACTTTGAAAGCATGTCTGGGTCTGGCCCCAAGCTGCCAGTTTGCAGCCATGAGTATCAGGTTTCGGATCTAAAATCGCCTCTTCAAGCCCATTTTTGTAGACTTGCCTTTATGTGATGTTGTCTTTTTATGTTATTTATTTATTATTGCTTTTATTCTTTTTATTGTAGTTTCCTCTTTATCTTTTTTTTAACCGTATCATGGCTTTACTTTAATGTTGTATTGCTCTTGTTTGGCCTTTATTACTCAAGTGTCTTCAGAAAGTGTTGGGGCCCCTTGATTTTTCTGCATTTTGTGTTAATACATTCTGAATCCTTTTTTTGTCACATTCATCTACATTCAACAATATTAACGTGGATTTTTTAAAATTAACTTTTTGTACAATTACAAATGAAAAGCTGAAAGGTTTTAAGTTTATAATTAAAATAAAATTTTCCGAATGTAAGAATACTGAAACACTGAAATGAAAACAAACATTGAATACACATTTAATGGAGTTATTTCCATATTTAATTTGAATTTTTTTTTTGTTTGTTTTTTAAAGTCATGTGTTTTATCCACTTTATGGGGTATTTTGTTAAACTTGCTGACAAAAACTTCGCAATCTATAATGAATTGTGATTATATCACTACAAAATGTGGGGGAAAAGGCAAGAGGGAGTTCATATTTTATAAAGGCACTGTTAAACTTGAAATAGAATAACCAAAGCAAATGCCAAAACATCTTATGAGGATCACTCTTTTCTTGCAGACTTGTATAAAAATGGCCTACAGAGAGTCAACTTTGTGCCTTTCATTGCTGTATTGCAGGTACGTAGAAGTAATTATCTGAGGAACTGGGGCTTTGACAGGCCACAAGACTTTTTGCTGCAGTTTGGAATCAAGGACAGTAGTGACAATCCCAATGAGACTTTCATTGTAATCTTCATATTTTAAAGGTTTCTGTCGGTAATCATGTTCCCTCTCCTTGCAGAAATACTGCCAAACTCTTCGCCTGGACTCGGGGATCGATTACCGCAAAAGGAATAGACCGTCTGCTGGAAAACTCTACTTTCTGTAAGAAGTGCATAACACAAACCAGTCAGTTACTATATTGGCTTTATCTGAAGTTCATGTGTGTAGGATTACCTTGCGTCTTTGCTCAGTTGAAGCCAGTTTTACCTCTGGAGTGTAAATTGTGTTTTTGATGTCGCCCCATTGCCTTTTTAATGCAGCTCAAGTGAAGCCGATGCAGAAGCTGCACTAGACAAGATGTTCGACGAGCTGGCCTTCAAACAGAACGACAGTGAGTGGATTTGCACATCATTTAACATAGTAATACTGCCGCTGATATTGTGTTGTTTTTTTTTTAATCCATTTTAGTACTGTTGCCTCAAAAAGTGAAGTCTCTTGTGTTGTTGATATATATTTTCCATAATGCTTTAACCCCACAGTAACACGACCAAGGGTGCTGAATGTCCACGGCAGGAAAGTCCGTCTGAACAAAGCATGTGGGACCATAGCAGACTGCACTTTTGAGGAGCTGTGTGATCGAGTAAGTGTCTCAGCCCTTTGGTTTTTGCGTCGCTGCCAATTGGATGGAGCTATACATTTACAAATTTGAATGTCTTGCTTTACTGGCAATATTTTTTTGATCACTCCAGGACATTTCTTCATAGGTTTAACTGCACAGAGATCAGGTTTTAAAACACTGGACTCAATCTGTAGGTCGGCCACTGAGCACACACCAGCTCGTTCAGACATACAGAGCAAACCAAAGAGATGGAGGACAAATGGAAAGTAAACTAATGCGCAGATGTTTTCAGATGAATACAGCCACATAAATCCTCAGAGGCAGTTTCATTCCAAGTGTTCAAACCTCAAAAATCGTATGGAAATGACATATGTTCGGTAATTTAAGCCAGTATACTGTCCTGGCCAAGGATGCATGAGGGATTGTACATCAGAAACCTTACACTCAAAGGCTTGAGATGTGCAAATCATAATATTGGAGACGCTGAGTTTTATTGACCTGAGATAATTATTTAATGTGATGTTTCAGCCTCTAGGGGCCAGTGACTACCTGGAGATATCCAGGCTGTTTGACACCGTCTTCATTCGACACATTCCTCTGCTGACGCTGAATAAAAAAACTCAAGCCAGGCGGCTCATAACACTTGTCGACGCTCTCTATGACCACAAGGTACGTTGCAAATTATTGTTTTCCTGTCGGTGGAGGGCATACAGCCTTCAGAAAAATGCCTTATAAGTCACTCAACATTTGCAGTATTTGGGATTTTAATGGCTCATTTTTTAATCTTGTTTCAGGTGCGGGTGGTGATTCTTGCAGATCACCCGCTGGAGGACATTTTTGTACATGGAGGGGAACAGGATCATGACGAGAGTCACATTCTGATGGACGATCTGGGGCTGAAGAGGGTAAAACCCCTGACTTTGTTTTCTCAGCTAAACTTCTTTTGTTCTTGTCGGGTGCATATTTCCAATGGAAAATGTTGCTAATCAAACTGGCCAAACTTTCTGGCTGTCAGTCAGTGAAACCTACAACTCAGTCTGGAAAGAAATTGGTCTAGCAGATGTATGGTTTGCATGACATGCTTAAGTCTTGAAATATGCTGCTGTATATATTAAAGTAGATGAGCTCATACTCAGTACAGAAACATCAGTAAAAAGACTAAAGCACAATTTTCTGTTCAGTTATTTTTTTTTTTAACAAATGCCATTTGTTGGACACTTTAAATATGGGACGCCTTAGAGGGAATCAAACCTCTAATCCCAGCAAAAGTAGTGTCTTCCTGACTTGCACAGAGCCACAATTAATACATTGTTGTTTAACAGGATTCAGCCAGCGGCCTGTCCATCTTCAGCGGCGAAGAGGAAGTGTTTGCTTTCCAGAGAACAGTGTCCCGTCTCACAGAGATGCAGACAGAAGAATACTGGCTGGAGGGGGACAGGAGTACAAAATCGCAGGTGTAACATTTGGAAAAGCCAACCACTTTGCACCAGTATGTCTTCATCAGCCTCCTCTGCCAAGACCAGCGCAGACACAACAGTACTCCTACTCATCTTATCCAGCACAAACCGAACGGGACTGTGCAACAGGGTGTGTGCAAACCATGTACAGAGACTCGGGATCAAATAACCGCACAATATTTATTGAATCGTTAAAGCCTTTTATCATTTTATGCTGCCATAGCACTTTACATTCTGTAGTGTGTACAGAGCATTTTAAGATGAACTTTTTGGGTGCTTTTAACTCTGTATTGTAACTGTACAATTGTAGTTACTTTTGTATATCCCTGGGAAACAGCTGGTGGACCTTTTGGAAATGGAATCCCAAAGGACTTATATTTTATGAGGATTTGAGGAGAAAATTTTAAGCTATCTCTATTGAGATGATGTATGATCTATTTCAAGAGTTGAATCACAGCCATTAATTGTCTGTGGAAGATTTGATTCTAAAATCTAAATACAGTGGCAACAGAATGGTTGTGGGATGTCAGGCTTTCTATTTTATGATTATTTAAGCAAGTGGTGTCTTGAAAGTGCTTCTGTTAGAGCATTTCACAGGTGGATTGTACAATAACACTAAGCCCCATTCATCTGGCACATAAAAGGGCACTGGAATTTCAGTGAAAATGTAAAACATGCATGCCAAGAAAAACCCACAACTGTGTAAGTTGGAGATGAAGTGTTTTAGTTGACATACCATAGACATGTTTTTTTTTTTTTTTGACAAATAAGGCCAATAACAGTTCAAGAGGCTCATACTACTGTAGCTGGTTGATGTTGAAACTGTTTCCCATGAGCAATGCTCTTCCTGTGTATCAACAAAAAAAGTAAATATTTAAATCCACTTTACCCTTCAGTACCTAAGGACAGAACTGAGAAATGAAAGTGATTTAAAAAAAAAAAAAAAAAAAAAAAAAAAACAAAAAACAAATGGGGGTGTCTTTTGTCTCAATAAAAGGATTCACTCTACAGAAGTGAGTATGTTTAAGTAGCATTTGTGGTTATGTTTTTGTGGATTAATTATTATTAGTTTTATTATTATTGATTTACTGGCACAAAATAAGTGACTGCTGTTTGCCTATGGTGTTTTAAGACAATGTGAGGGAAGTCAAGTGTTGCTATTGAAGTTAACTCTTAGATAGTTACGAGCTTAATTTTGCAACAGTGTACCATCCGACTACAATAGTGAAGTTAAGCCCACGTTATTCTCACTTATATATTTGATCACTGCGGCCGGTCTACAGTCATTTCAAGCAGCTGAAGCCACGGTGACATGACGCGGGAGAGGTGCACAGGCAGGGCTGATGACTCGCTCATGTCACTGTGAGGCGGACATCTACACGCTGTCGCTTTAATTTCTGTGCGATCCAGGGGGCAGGTCTTCTTTCTCCACTTGGACAGCGAGCGTTTGCGCCACCACACAGCAGTGGATTGAATGAACCGCCTTAGCAGACTCCTGGCCATAGGGGTTGCCATGCTGGAGTGTTCAAGATGCGGGAGATGTGCTGCAAGAATGCATCATTTTTAGCCCGGAGAGGTTGCTTTTGAGCCTCGCCGCATTTTTCCCAGCAGCGTTTCGGGAGCTGGGCCTGTTGAAAGCAATCCTCCTCCTTGATGGTATCTAAAGAGCAGCGCACTGCTCGGGCGACTGGCGGCTCGCTGCACGGACGGTAAAGAACTTGGGAAAGGAAATGGTCAAGATGGCAGCTGTACACGGAATGATAAAGCTGATGTGGTGACATTAATGTATTATTTATTCTGGCATGCATGTCGCAGGATCGCAATTCAGGAGGGGGGCTTGTGAAGGAACGCCGTTCGGATTCCTCCAAGACTCGCTGCTCACTCTAAGTAACTACACATTTCGCGAAACAGCAATGCATTTCCACAGGGGTGTGGACTGTGTTCAAGAAATGGCACTATTTTGTTAATGCTGCTCAGCCCGATCTATTTTTCTGGTACGGAACAACGCCTGGGAGAGGACGGACACGTGCTGGACTGGGCTACAAGGTGGACATTTGCATATCGTGCATAGTAAATTGTCACCGAAGCCAGCAGACAACATTGATGGAATGCGACCCGAGTGATTTTATAACCCTTTGTGCAGCGACCGAGATATTGCGATTAACATGGCTGAGGCATCGCACAATGAACCTCCTTTAAATGTTGAAATAGATCCCGATTTCGAGCCCCAGAAAAGGCCACGGTCCTGCACTTGGCCCTTGCCTCGTCCGGAGTCTGGTGCGGGCAAGCCCGGAACAAATGACACTGACGTAATCCCAGAAGAAGAGGATGATGAGAATGACACAGAGAGCGGCATTGCCCAGAAAACCAGTGTTAAACCCCGGGAGCTGAGCAGCACCTCGCAGCCGGTGGAGGTCCAGAGCGGCCCCTCCAAGGAGGAAGGCACTGACGGGTCCCCTTCGTCAACACAGACCCCCGCCGCGGCTCTCAGTGGCTCTGCATCCCAGCAGTTGAGGAAGTCCTCTGCCCGCAGGAATGCCTGGGGCAACTACTCCTATGCAGACCTCATTACCCAAGCCATTGAGAGCTCCCCAGAGAAGAGGTTGACATTGTCCCAGATCTATGACTGGATGGTGAGGTCTGTGCCATATTTCAAGGACAAAGGCGACAGCAATAGCTCTGCTGGCTGGAAGGTGAGTGGTGACAGGCTTGCTCTGTAGTCATAACAAAGGCTGCACTGTGGTGTGAAGCCGTGCAGTGCATCAGCCTCTTACGTGAGCTACAGGAGGAAGATGCAACACCAGGTTGTTGTGTTATTTGCAGTGACATTTAAGGACACAATAAGGACACCACCACCATTTTAAAGGGTCTGTGGGTGCTGCAAGGTTCCTCTTAATTCAAATTTGGGTGTCTGGGGTCTGAAGATAATCAGCAGACTTTGGGGAAATGTGTGGTTGCCTGATAGGCACAGGGTGAGCCTGCTCAGCTGTCAAATGGCATGCAGTGTAACCCAGAGCAGACACATTGTCATTGTCAAAACACAAGGGCTGTACATCATATTGCAAATACAATGTTTAAACATCCAGCAGCTTACAATATAAGCACAAATCCAGTCCTCATCTCAGTTAAAGGCTGAGGTCCAAGCTTACTACAACATGAGACTCATGTAGGCGATGCAAAGTTGATGCAATTTTCAGCCAAACTATACACACTGTTGTACAAGGGCTCCTTACAAGCTACAGTAGTGTCCGGCTTCTGTTTGATTTTAAGGATTAGTTTGGCCTGGAAAACCAATTCATCTGTCATGGAATCAAGTCTGATGAAAGCTCTGAGCTTTGCGGGATTTAAATGGGGGAAAAACTCTGGAAATAGGTTTGTAATCCTGCACAAATGTAGATGTGAGATGCAGGCCTATTCTGGGGGGTTTCTTCGGCAAGATATAACAGTGGTAACCGTGACAGTAACAGCGGTTTTCTTGAACTTCATTAGGCTGGGAGATGATAACAATCAGAATATAAGACTATGGGTAAGCTGTAGTCAAAACAAACTGATGCCAGTAAACTGAAAAATCTGCAGGATACTGGCCATTTGTTTAACAACTTGTCTCATTGCCAGTCAGTATCTCAGTCTGTTCCAGTTTGCATGCTCATTTGCAACCAGAAGCATTCAGCAGCTGCAAACAAATATTCAGCTATTGCAGGAAAGGGTTAATGTTGGGTTTCAGAAGTGCTGACATCAGCATTTCCTAGGAGATGCTTTTTAGCTCTATGTGACATTCAGCAATTAGCTTAAGGTTGGTCATCTGCAGGAGGGTTTAGAGGGACAGTGTACAGAATTTCCTGATCATGTCCAGCCTGAGACTGAAGTGTAATAAATCTAGATCCCCTCACTCCAGCCCCTTCCCCCTCTAGGATACCACGATAATGCACAAATTGCAGGTTGATTTCACGGTCCACAGTGCAGTCTGTTTGTGGCTATAACTGTAGGTTCAGTTTTCCATGCTGAAATCTGTCTTTAATTCAAGTTAAATATTCAGCCCCCTATAGGATACTGTATAATGTGCTACACAAGCTCTCACATTAGAGTACTAGCACTACATCATAGGCCAGCCAGAGGCACAGGCTGTTGTGTGGCACACCAACTTTAATGTGGCCTGGGCACAAGAATCAATAAGCTGACTATAAATTATGTAGGTCAATGTGTAGCAATGTGAGAGAAGCTCACTGTTTCACTTTGGATCTGGCTGTGGCTAAACTGGCATTGCTCCAGTTCCTGCTCAGAATGAGGCTTTGCTCAAAGGGTGCTGCAGCACGGCTGTGACTGCGTGGGGGAGGGGAAGGCAGGAGTTTGCTCTTTGTGATTTATCTTTAAATGCTATACGGCTCGTGCTTTACGTCCCTGCACAGCATACAGAAAATGGACATTTCTCAGTAGCTGGGCAAACACAATGTGGCTTGCCCTTTTATTTTGGTAGGCCTAGAGGTCGTTGCTGCTACACAGTGTATTTTCCTTTTACCAGCCAGAAAATTACAGGAATGTTGTGTAGGTTATACATTTGGTCCTGGCTCACTGTATGTTCTGCCAAAGCATGGTGCAGCATTCACAGCCTTAATGCTTGTACTGTTAGGCACAATGAGATAGTGAACATTATGGCGCAATATTTATCTAGCTTTACTGATGTCTTTTATCAGTTTTGAAAGATAACGACTGCAGCACACATGTCAGCATATTAGACTGCATATTTTAACTTTGAATTCATACAGGAAAACACAGTTCAGCCATCGTTGACAAAGCCAGTATCACAATGTTATGCTTATTGACGGTCCAAGACATGTGCCTGAGAAAACATGTTCAATAGATATGCTCTGTTTTAACGATTTCTTAAAATCTGTCTCTACTTAAAATCCTTACCGAAAACATCTATTCACATAGCGAGCTTGACAACAAAACATGTTTTTTGATGTTCCTAGAATCAAACAAAAAATAAAAAAATATATACAAAATGCAGTTGAGGGTATTTGAGTGTCTTGCTCTAATTACTGGGTTGCCCATAAGGAGCCAAAAGCACCAAGGGGGTCTTTTGTTGTTAGATGCACCTGAACAAACATTTAAACAGCTGAAAGCTAAAATGAAATTGGGCTGCACAGTTAATCATAAAAACATTTGTAATTGCAAAAGGGCCAGGGGCTCAATCCATTTTACACCGAGCGGCATAATTTGATTAGTGGGAAATGTGTTACATCTCAAAAACACATTTAGATGTGGTTCTTGTTTCAGAAAACGTCTCATACCTCCTCTAAATGTCAAATCCCAAATATGAGGAGGTGGGTTAAGTGGTGGAGACACATATTTTCTGAAGGACCAGAATCATAAGATATCCAATACATTTCCTCAAGCTGGCGTAAGTGAGTATTTGACTGGTGTTGGTCAAAACTGGGGCTTGAGGATGTTTGTATGTATGTAGTATGTGGACAATATGTGAACATGTGACATTATGTGAGCATCAGTTTCCCTCATGTTTGCTTACCTAGCAATTTGAAAAAATCTACTGGGTGCTCCTAAATTTGCTATATAGCCTGTATTAGTAGGCATTTGTGTATTGTTTATATAGATTTTTTTTCATAGAAATTCCAAAAGAATATTCTCCTAAGCAAAATGTACTTTCTAGCTTTTTTGTTATCAACCCAGCTTCTTTGTTTATAAAATTAACTTATGAAATGGACATGTCACCCCAAGTTACAGAGCTATGACTGATACTCTTGTGGCAGGAATCGGCACGGTTTTGTTCAACAATACACATGCAAAAACATGACTGAAAAGACTGGGTCTCGTGAATAGCCTGAATTGACCCCTGGTTTATTCTGAGTGGTTGACAGATCCCATCAACCTTGCCAGCTAACTTGAGTGGAACAAAACAAAACAAAAAAAAAAAAGAGAAAGAGAGAGAGAGAAGAGCTTGGAGGTGACTAAGCATTAGAGTCTAAGAGTCAGTCACAGGTATTGTTGTAAGTGATGAAAGTGCTTGCTAGTTGACCTAATCCCATAATTGGCTTTGAGCAAGGGCTTTGCTAGAAGTTTGATGTCAGCAGGCCACTCCATTCACTCACAGCGTACGCCAGGAGAATGTGGCCACTGCTTGGTGTGTGATCTTCCACTCATCACAAAGCTGGAGAGCCCCTTCCTCCAGCGCCACGCTCTCAGGTTCCACGGTGATATCACTAAGCCTGTTTACCAACTGCAGTTTGTTTGTATTCGACTGTGTGTCGTTATTGACCAGTATAGCAGTGGTGAAATGAGTAGTCGATCAGCATAAAGTTAATCAATTATAGTTCTGGTAATTGCTGAAACATTTTAGTAATTCAGATAAAAGTAAAGATGTGAAACATTTGTGGATTACAGCTCCACAAATAAAAAAAACATTGATTATTTTTCTGATTTTAGAGTCACTATAAAATGAATAAGTTGGGGGTATTTTTAGGCTGCTTGTCAGACTATAGTATGTCAGCAATTTTAAGACTTCACACTGGGAACTGGTAACATGATGGAGATTTGTCATTATTTCTGACATTTTATATAATTAATTTAAATTATTGATTCAAAAAAATAATTGATAGATCAGTCGATAATGAAAGCAATTACTTGTTGCTGCCTCATAATGTAGTCTTTTATAAGAGATGTGTTATGGATATAGATTGGACCTTAGTTCACTGAGGTAGATTCA
This sequence comes from Myripristis jacobus, assembly GCA_900302555.1. NCBI lineage: Eukaryota > Metazoa > Chordata > Actinopteri > Holocentriformes > Holocentridae > Myripristis > Myripristis jacobus. The sequence goes on from OMLB01015011.1 coordinate 15,021, forward strand.
AGCTGGACCTCTCCCAGAGCCTTCCGATGATGTTGGCCTTTTCACTGCAGAGATCACTGCAGTTTCCCTGCTACTGCAGTGTCATTTTTTTGGGCTGAGCGTGCTGGCTCCAGCTGTTTAATTTTGTACATGGTTGAGACTATCTCCAGGGAAATCCTGTAGACCTTTCTTGGCAGCCAGAAATAGGTCATAGTTTGAGGTGCAAGAAAGTCTGTCTTAGAAGACATTTTGATCATCTGCAGCACTTGCATTGTTCACAATACTTGATACTAACAGTTTGTTTATCACCAAAAATGATGCCTCCTCCATGGTGGTATGAACAAGGCCTGCATAACTACATGTTGCCTGTTTTATGGTCTTAGGTTGTACCCACAGTGGAATAATATTTGCATTTCTTACTTATATACAAACTACATAGACCGACAAGCCCTGTCCAATCTTACAAGAACAGCAGCTGTGCAGCGATGCCAGTGTTTGTTTTAAAGTTGATAATGGTCATGTAGGGATGTGCAGTTCATTCAGTTTAATGATTAATTCATTCAAGTATGTCTTATTGTGATTTACTGACTCTGATGTATGTACTTTTATTGCAGAATTCCATCCGGCACAATTTATCCCTCCATAGTCGTTTTGTCAAGGTCCAGAATGAAGGAACAGGGAAAAGTTCTTGGTGGATGGTCAACCCAGAGGGTGGGAAAGGTGGCAAAGCCCCAAGGCGACGGGCTGTATCCATGGATAACAGCAAGTACATCAAAGGTGCCAGAGGACGTGCCACCAAGAAGAAAGCCTCTCTGCAGGCTGCCCAAGACGGTAGCTCAGAGAGTTCCTCAAGCCTCTCCAAATGGACAGGAAGTCCCACCTCTCGCAGTAGTGACGAGTTGGATGCCTGGACAGACTTCCGCTCCCGGACCAATTCTAACGCCAGCACGCTGAGTGGCCGTCTCTCCCCCATCTTGGCTAATTTGGAGCTGGACGAGGTGCCTGATGATGACTCTCCCCTCTCCCCAATGCTTTACTCCAGCCCCAGCAGCATGTCCCCCTCCACAGGCCCCACGGGGCTCTCTGATCTGGCAGGTACCATGAATCTCAACGATGGGCTCTCTGACAACCTGATGGACGATCTCTTGGACAATATTAGCCTAACGGCATCCCAGCAACCTCCTCCTGGAGAGGAAGAGAGCGGAGCCAATGGGCAGGGGAGCTCAGTGTTTACCTTCAGCTGCTCAGGAAGCAGTCTGGGTAGCCCCTCTGGCAGCTACGGGCCTAACTCTCTTTTTAGTCCCACGTCCATGACAAGCCTGCGGCAGTCGCCCATGCAGACCATTCAGGAGAACAAGCAGACCACCTTCTCCTGCGTGTCTCACTTCGGCGAGCACCAGACCTTGCAGGATCTGCTCAGCCTGGAGTCCCACAGCCACAGCAACGTCATGCTCACCCAGTCTGACCCACTGATGTCACAGGCCAGCACCGCCATCGCTCTGCAGAACTCCCGCCGCAACGCCATGCTGCTTCGCAAAGACCCCATGATGGTGAACCAGGCTGGTGCAGGTCAGACCCAAAGTTCTTCAGTGCCTGTTTGGCAAGCTGGCTTGTCAACTTCTGTTAGTGGAGGACTGGGGTTGAGCGGTGATGCTGGCCATACCGACGCTAAGCAGCAGCACCTGAAGTCTCCCAGCAAGAATTCCTCTATGCAGCTTGGCTCGGGTCTGTCCGCTCAGGACCGCTTTCCTGCCGATCTGGACCTCGATGTGTTCAATGGTAGCCTCGAGTGCGACATGGACACCATCATCCGCAATGAACTGATGGAGGACGATTGCCTGGACTTGAGCTTTGATTCTCACACCACCCCTGCCCAGAATGCGAACAGGAATTCAGGAAGCTTCCCCAGCTCTAAACAGACCTCACCACAAAACTGGGTCCCGAGCTGAGAAGTTCCAGAACTAAGCATGATATAAAAAACAAAAAAAGTGGGGAAAATGTAAATTGGGGTTCATTGTCATGCATTGTGCAACTAGAGGGAAGAAAGAATATGTGAGTGTATCCATGTAGTGTGTTTTTTCCGTTATTTTTAATGTCAGGCATTACGTTTGGTACTGTATTTTAAGTGTCTAAGACACATAGTGGTGTTTTCACAGCGGAGGAAAGATTTCTTTCAAAACGATCAATGTCCGGGAAGTGTGAACAATAATACTGACTGGAATGGAGCTGAAGGAGATTTTCTTCAGACAATACGAAAAACATCAACTCTTGTTAGTCTCAGGGAATCACGCATATCACAACGTGATACATGGAACTGATGGTGAATTATGTTTAACCCTGCTTTTTCTCCAGTTTCACACCCTTTCATACCTAAACCAACAACGTTTTTGCCAAACCAGCTGTCAGCCCATTGTGGGTGACAGCCTGTTTACATAACAAGCTGCAGAGAATGTTACACTATGTTCCAGTGGAGGATACTTGATAAGCTTTTTTTTTTTTAAGTTTCTTTGAAAGACGTAGCCTAAGTGGACTAAATGATTAAAAACAAGTGTTATTGAAAAGCTTTTCTTCCCCCCACCCCCCATCGATGCACCAAGTCATGCACCAAATATCAATCTGTAGAGTTAAAATGTTATCAAGATGTGAAATGATCTACATTGTGTGGTTTTGTATGTAATGTTTTATTTTCATTTTGCAAATTTTACCCTGTGATTTTAGTGACATTACTGTGAATTCCGTTCCTTCGAAGAGGTGCATTACCGAGGCTCTCGATAATATGATGTTTCTGCTGCAGCTCCCTTTCCCTGACCTTGCCCCCTCTTCCACTTACTGCAATATTGGAAGTACTGCTCCGTATACAGAGTTTAGGACAGACGTAAGAACAGTGTTTAGCAAGCCACATGATTTAGCTATAGTTGACATCATTTACATTAGTAAACACTTACAGTAAGTAAACACAACCATTTGGTACTGGAAAAAAAACACACATTTAAATATTCCATAGCACTCAAATACAACATTTTGGTGTTAATTTGAAGGAGTACTTGGTGCTACAAATAAGAAGATAGCAGGGAGTGGCTGCCAATGGAGGTGCATTAGTAGCCTCCCTTTGTTATCAGCACTATAGCAGGTGCTTGGTAAATAGTGTTTTCAACCCTGTGACAGGAGGTTATGTAATATCTTAGCAATTTGCCATTTTAGGTGGGAAAAAAAACACAACCACAGTATTTTAAATATTGCCAAAATATTTCTGCAATTAAGTAAGTGGAAATAAGAGGATACCGTGTGTGTAAATGTTAGGAAACAGTGCTAAGGGCAAACAAAAAAAAAAAAAAGAAGAAGAAAGAAATCTCTACATCAGCACAGTTTTTGTAGGAACAGCAGGATGACTTTTTAGTTTACATTTTGTCGCCAGCTGGAAACAGCCAAAGGGCCTTTCAGTGATTTGATGTGCTCATTGAATTGACCATTCGTGTTTCAGGGAACAGTTTTTTTTTTTTCTTTTTTGCTACATTGAGATAAAAGCATTTCCATTATGCATAACGTGGTAGAACTAGGTACTTCATTTTGGCCACCTGGAACTGTTAAATATTCCGTTTAGCACATAAGCACCATAAGGATTGTTTAGAAAATTCAAATGTCTTGCCCTTCTGAATTTAACTCTGAGGTTGGTGTGACAACAAAAAAAAAATATTGAATTTGATCAATCCTATTGGCTTAATTTTTGATTTTTGCACTGATATCCTGCACCGTTATGCTTCCAGATATAGTTTTTGTAGCTTCATATGGTGGATTTCCATCTAAAATGCAACACACTGAGTTGACTCATAATTTTTTTTTTTTTCAGGGTCACAGTCTCTGATCTACAGTACTTTTGAGTAACACCCACTGCCAATGTCCATACTACTTTTCTTCCTATTGCTCCTACAAAAAAAAAAAAAAAAAAAAAAAAAGGACATCAAGTTGACATTGCCAGGTGTATTTCCAATTCTTACCTTGGTTGTATCAGAGATGGTGCATGTAAATAAAGCTTTAAGAAGCATTGAACTGAGTTTTTGATGCTCTTGTTTTATTATTATCCCCACTGGAATTGCACAGCTGCAGACTCCACTCTGCAAGCACCATGGAGGTGATTTGCTATTGGCTAACCACATCATGAACAAGGAACCAATCACCTGCTGTATCCAAGAAGACTGAACCTGCTCTGGCTCTGAAGTCAAGGTTTTTGATCATGGTATGGAGGACGGCTGAGAGAAATGCAGCTTAAAGAGTTGACACACCACGCATACTTCTATATTCTTGTCATAAATTAGTGGCACAGCACACAGGCCAGTGTCTTAAGAAGCACAAGAAGGTTTACATCATACATTTTCCTAACAAAGGAGGGCTTCGATGAAACGTCGGAGCCCTCTACAGATCAAATGTAGTCACTGTCTTGCTGCTGCACCCCAGTGTCCTGATCAGGCACAGGAAATGGGAGAGGAAGCCCGATTGCATGGAGACCCGTCTCCATGGATACACCACAACAAGCCAGCATGGCAGCAGAGATTTGGCAGCCGCGTTTGGACGAGGGGAGCTGTGTTTCTGAGTGTTTGAAATGCTGGAGTTATAGCTTCAGATGTTTGGATCTCAGTTTCCCAATTTCCAAACACCCTTAATGTTCAATGAAGGCTGACGCTGCCATGGCGAAGGTGTACAAGGTTTCCTCCACGGCCAAAGTGGAGCAGATGGAGGCAGAGTTGGCAGATAAACTCTCGGGACTCAGGGCGCAGATTGAAGAGAGTGGATTTCCTCTTGGAGTCGCACTCTGCAGATTTTACAGGTGTGGAAGCTTGCTTAACAGTGAAGCCTATGGTAATGAAAATTGTTGTTTTGGAAATGTTTGGAGAAATGTCAAGAAGTAGTAAGCAAAACTAAAATGTCTTTGAAAATGTGTTTTCTAAACGTTTCACCAATTGCACTGCAAAAAATATCTGTCTTGACAAGCAATTGGGTGTCATATTTTGTCTTCAAATGAGATAATCCCACTTGGTTCCAACGCTGATCAACTTGTTTCCAGAATTTTCTTGAATCAAATGTCATTTTCTTGATATTAGTGGGCTGATCTGCCTTATTCTGCCTTGTTTCAACATATTTATACATGTTTACAAAAAAAAAATCCTGAAAAAAAATGAAACTGAATTGGAAACGAGTGGGATTATCTCATTTCACTGGCAGAATTTTCATCTAACACTGAAGAATTTTTCATTTTCATACCAAAAATGACACTAAAGGACTTGAAGATGGAGAACCTGTCCTATCTGCTAAACACCATGCTCCTCTTTTACTTATCAATACCAAAGCAGTCCTTAAAATGTATTTGTAAATGCTGTTAGACTCAAGTCTCGCGTATTTTCTATGTTTCTATGAATCTTATTTACTCACTCTGAGTTTTTTTTCAGTTCTTTTCCACTTCCAAAGGACATTTCCTTCTTTCGTGCTGAAAGAGAGGAGACTCTTAGAAGGGGACTTCAGGTGAGAATAAAAATCCGCCTTCCATTATTTTCATCAAGGTCGCAAGACCGATATAAAATGTCTGGGGGGTATGGAAAATTAATTTGCTCATTTCTAGGTCATGAAAACCTTTGGAGTTGCATGGAAAGCCTGAATATTGAATTATGTAACACTTGACCCATTGTCAGTGGAGTTTTTAGACGAATGTAGGAGGTGTTTTTTTTTCTTCCAAACTTAGACCACACTGGTTCTGTCCGTGCTCCGGGTTGCAGGTGGCAGAAGCCTTGCCGGTTTTGTCTCAGGCCAGCGTTATGCAGAGGGAGCTGGAAAGTTGCCTGAATGTGGAGTACACTCCTGACAGCCTGCCTCCTCTGCTGCACCAGGTGATGACTGGATAACGGAAAAAAAAATGGTGGTCCTCAAATCCTTTACTGAAGAAAAAGCAGCAATATCTTAATGGGAAGATACTTCAGCAAAAGTCATGCATGCAAAACTTCACCTAAATATTAGCAGTAAAATGTGGTAAAATAGTTCCTTTCAGAGTGTTGTAACACTGCTCCATTTCCTGTGGACTAGTTTAAACTCTGACGGTGAATCAGGTTTTATGTTTTGCATGTAAAACATAACTTTAACTGCAGAGGGCATGTAGAGGACATCAGAGCAGATGATTTGTAGAACTGATTATGGAGAAACTGTCACGTTTGCAGCAGGCAGGTGGACCCAAACGCAGGAGCAAAAAATGTAAATGGCAAAAAACAACAACAACAACAAAAAAAAAAACACTAGGAGCGTAGACACGAGGAACTAAGCATGCCAACAAATTAGAAACACACACAGGTATAAATACACAAGTTACTAATCAGAGAGACAAGACACAGCCGGTGAGGAGGCAAGAGGGACAGAAAATGGAGGGGAGAGACTGGAGACACAGGACAGGACAAAGAGCAGAAGCAGGTGCAGGTGGAGAGAAACACCGAGCAACAGAGGAACACACAGGGCAGGAACTGAACTCAAAACATCCATAAGCCAGCGGGAGTCCATAAGTACAGAGCCATGACAGTAACACGGGCTAAAATGTGATTTAAGATTATTAACGGGTTGTATTTTCTTTCCTCCAATAGTTCTACACAGACAGGCCCTATCACCTGGCTCAGATTAAATACCAGCTCATGCTGCGATGGAGGAGATTCTGCCGCCACACCAGTGTCCTCGACAAGCTTTATCCTCATTACAAGGTGACATTAAAAACATGAACGAGGCTCATTAAGACGGATATTCTGAGCAACTCACTCAGAATAACCTCATTCAATACAGATGACGGAGAAATGATATAACATACATTTCTCAAATAGCCTCTCAGCGGTTATTTGATGTAATTAAGATAGTCTAAATAGATTGTTTCACACTGAACACAATGATGGTCATTTTTTAAAAACTGTATTTATTCTATGCAGTCAAAATAAAAAGAAGCCATTTAGATGTGGAATAAAATAGTATACACACAAGGTGGCATTAATAAAATTACGTTAAGATCTAATGCATTAAGTATTTCTGACTGCCTGAAATAGACTGTCAAATGGATTTAAAATAAGCCTGAATTTCCTTGATAAACATAGACAAGGGAAGTGTCCTCACTGTCTGTTTGCTATGATTAATTATAAAGTATTTGTTTCCATTCATATCTGCTGTTATTGCAGTCAAGAAACAAAACAAAGCATTTTTTGGGAAAAAAAAAAAAACCCTTCACAAATGGTGTCAGTTGGTAATCTGGATGTCTGTCCATATTTTTTCTGTAAAATAAATCAAATAGTTTATAACAATCTTTAGATTTTTTTAAGCAATTCTCTGTCTAATCGTCGATGCTGTCTATATTTTATGCAGCATGAAAATTTATCCAGTGATTCTCACTTTCTGAAGCCCCACTCTTTTGTGATTTTGCAAGAACAGTCTTGATCAATCCAGAGAAAAAGCCCTAACCACTCATGATGACCTCTGTGTCACAGGGAGAGAGAGATGTGCCTTTTCATGCTAAACAACAAAAATGTCCTATCAGCTGTGTCAGATCCAGCAGGTCAGGTAGCTCACGTCTGGTGTCTCCTCAGGACCAGGTGACCCACCTGACGCAGGAGTACGAGGACGCGGTTCAGAGAGCTCGCAGACTGGCGGTGGCGAGAGACAAGGTCCTGACCGGTCGGGGAAACCCCGCCGCCGTGGTCACTCAGGACGACGTGCTCATTTACCTCAGATGGCTGGTCTGCCACCTGCACTCGGTCAAAACCATCCACAGCTTCCTGAGAGTAAGAACCCCTCAGGATATTACGTTTAAATGCTTCATATTTTACATCTGTGGACAGTTTTAGTGTCTGGTGTGTAAGCTGTGAGTTTTATCAATTAGTTTCTCTCATCTCAATTTTGATTTTTCGTATTTTCACGTGTTTATCCTCTCTATATATCAAAATACATTAACTAAACTTTTCATCTAACAGGTGCTGCACTATATACCAGCTTGTGAAAGAAAGAGTAAAGAATCACAGGTGACCTCCACAAAGGATCATGAGGAGACTTCACATGATGGTGAGAGCAAACTCAGCGCTATCTTTAATATCTATATTTAGAGACACTGACAGCAGATAGAGGGACAATTGGGAGCTGTCCAAACTGTATGTTGCAATGCAGGCATGGGGTTATTTTTGCTGACAATAAATGTTAAAAATGGAAGAAACAGGAAAGATATGTGACGCTGAGGGTTAAGTAAAGTGCAGTCCACAGCTCTGAGCAGAGATTTTGTTCACCGGTTTGTTGCTGATCATTGTCCCGCTGCAGGAGCCGCAGGGCCGTCACACAGCGTTCCCGTGCACGCTGTTCAACTGGAGGAGTTCCTCCCCGAACTTCAGTCCTCGCTCTCCTTTTTCCACCTGCCGCACGACGCTCGAAACATCAGCACCGCCGCAGACGAGATGGAGCTCTTCAGCATGGTGACGGCGTTTATTTCAGCACAGTAGTCATGCCTTGCATCCAAATTCCAGTTGGAGATGAGCAGTATTTGCGTGTGCTTGTTGGCCAGCTCTCTTTGCACGCTTGAACAGGTGTCGAGGGAGTTCAGGACGATCTTCAGAAGGCAAGAGCTGATGAAGACGTTCCCCCAGTACGATGGTACGGACGTCAGGGAGAGCCAGTGGGGGAGGAAAAGTGCGAGCATGGCTCTCAAGAAGGAGGCAAACTGGATTCCTTTCATTCAGGTGCGAATGAATGAACTGGAGAACTTTGGTCATGTGGTATTTCCAGTAGGCCTACTTTTTCTGGCATATTTAACCCTCGTACCCATCGTCTCTCTGTGAAATGCACACCCGTGGTGCTCAAATTGAACTGGTCTGGTTTGTTTTGAGGGTAAAAAACAAAAAACAAAAACAGAAATTATGACTTATTTTGATTTTAGTTAAGATCAGAGAAAGATATGTTGATGGATTATCACGAAATTTCACATTTGTTACTGGCAGCACTTGTGTTTGTGGCACAATAGTGTGAGCCATTGCGCCTCCTGGGGGCCAATTTGACCCAGGAGGACCACAGGAGGCAATTTGATGAATGAAACCCCATATGTCTGATTTAAAAACATTTGAAAACTGGCCAAATTGACCCGAGGACAAGAATTATTTGCAGCTCTTATGTGAGAATCATCTGTTCTCTCCCATGCAGAAGACTTCTTACTCCACCTTGTTTTTGCTTTATTTTTTTCAATCACTCTCTCTCATGTTTCACCTTGTAAAAGGGTTTCCATACTGAATGCGTTCAAGCAAAGTTAGTCTGTGCACATTAAAAGTTCAGTGTGTTCGGGAAAGCTTTGGGATGTCGGGACAGAGGATGCTGACTGTCTCTGACTCTGCTCTGGCCGGTAGGTGAAGCCCAAGCGGGATCCATGGCAACAAAAACTCCTCACCAAACTCAAGGAAAAGGAATTTGTTGATGAGTTACTGAGGATGCACTGCAGGTTTCTTCAGGTAATCTGCTTTTAGCTTGAAATCGACATCATACCTTCTTTTGAAAATGGAAATATCTAAAGGCAAGTATTGATTGGGCTGCAACTTTAATATTATTTTTGTGGGATATTATAGTCATTTTATACATTTTATACAATTTCTAGACTCAAAACTCATCTGTTTAAAACTGCATACTGTCTGTAATTTCCATTTTATTTTATATTGTCTTTTACCTGTGTTTTTACTGTTTGTTTCATCTTTTGTAAAGTGTCCTTGAGTGTTTTTAAAAGGCGCTTATAAATAAAATGTATTATTATTATTATTAATTTTATATTCAATTTTTAAAAATATTTTTCTGTGGTTGCTAATTTATCTGACTTGTCCAAAGTGTTATAAAACAAAAGCTGTACTCCTGTGTGTGAGCCAGGCCGGCCTCTGACAGCGATAAGAACGTCACTCATATTTTTTCACTTACATATCAAGTTCTTGTCATACTTTCATCTGTTTCTGATCAGGTCCCCGATCTGTTCTATGTGCGCGACGCCCTGAGAGAGCACGCCGCTCACGTGTGCGACTTACACGCCTCACACGCCAGCAGGACAAAAGCACCACAGGCCTCTGAGATCTGGACAAGCATTTACAAGGCTGTCAGTCTCACTCAGGCAGGTGTTACAGAACATCTGGTAGGCCACAAAATGATCAACCTTTGTGGAAGTTGAATGAGTTGGCGGTCATATTTAAAGCGGCATTTGTCTTGTTAGGCTCACTCATCTGGATTTGGAGTCAGGGGAGGCCTGGATAAAAGGATTTTGAAGAGCAAAACCTCAAACACAAAAAATGAAAGGTGTGTATTATTGCTGCAGAGAGCATTGCTTTGCAACACAGTAAGCTCAAGTCAGATTTTTTTTTGCAAGTATGTCACATGGATTTCACATCACAAGATGAATAAGGAAGTGAACAGTGTAAAAGTTGTCTTCAGCCATTTTTTACAGATCAAATACCCTCGCCACTGGCTGCAATGCACGTTAATGCAATGCCATAACATGCCATTTCAGCTTTCTGTGCCTCTGCTCTTTCTTGTA
>OMLB01015011.1:31220-43564 GCA_900302555.1 Myripristis jacobus
TATTTCATTAAATCCAAAAGCTTCATATAATGTATAGACTAGATGTCTCCTGTAAATCAGACATTAGAATTACTATAACATCACTTATTTTTTTAAAAATGGAGAAAAGGTTGCAAATTATTTCATTAGATCACAACATTAGAAGATGTTAAACCCCTTACTGCCCGAATTTATTTACAATTATCTACAAAAATAAATTGTTGGTGTTTTTGCCTTCAAGCAGATGCTAAATGATTGGTGGTAGAGTGCTTCCAATACAATTCTTGGCATGTGTGAAATATGCATCGACAGCATCAGTGGGATACATACACCACCTCGGCTGCATTAAGACTGGAAGTGGGTTGAGGCGAATTCGCGACAATAGTCTACAAGGGGTTAAAGTGTCTTCTGTGTTTTATAGACTTCTGTAAAAATGCAGTAGGAACAATAGATGATCCACTGGCATTGAAGTGCATTGCAGGAGGAAATAAAGTGCATCATGTCCCTCAGGTACACCCCGTCCAGCCTGCCGCTCAGCGTCCAGGAGCTGGACGAGAGCCACATCGGGAGATTCAGCTTCAGCTCACACGAAGCTGTCGTAAATGTACGTTCAAGTCAAACACGTCGGCTCATTGGCTAGTGAACAAATGAAAAGCCAAAATCAGTAAATCAACCAGCTACTTACTTCATTTACTCCTTTTCCCATCTCGGTCCCAGCTGATGAGCAGACAGAGCCTTGAAAACCTCCAGGTGACTCTGGCCTGTCAGGTCACACAGAAGAACGCCCTGGTGAGCGCCGTGAAGCAGGCCTGTGTTTGCCGCTGGGCAGAGAGTGTGACAGCTCCAGCTGAGGTGTGTACGGTGCACACGTCAATGAACTGCTGCTCAAATATTGCTGTTTGACTTGCAGTGTTTTAGGTTGCTTTCCCTTTCATTCTTAGGGCAAAAACAGCTTCCATTCCATGAAAAATAAAGATGAAAAATCTGCAACACGATTTGACTCCAAACTTCAAAGTCCACAGGAAAAAGCTCACTCTTTACCTTCCAAAGGATCGAGGAGAGCTGCCGCTGGATCCAAGGAGAGGTAATTTCACCACTGAGGACCAAATTACATTGATGATGACTGACGCTGCTTCTCTGCTGTGAATTTGAGTCCTCGATAAACCGAATCTGGTTTGTGATTCCAGGCTGATAGAAACCTTTGTGTCCATCCAGCTGGAGAAAGTGGGTCTGCGTGACGAGATGCTGAATTCATTCATTAAGAAGAAAGAGGCAGTGGGGGGTCTCATAAAAAACTCTGTGAGTTACACACATTGGTAGGTTCTCAGGAGCCGAGCATGACGGTAAATGTAATTTGCTACCTGTGAAGTAAAACTAATTTCTTTTGCACTGCAGGATGAAGCGGCAAAGATCAAAAGGAGGCTTATTCTTGAGTTTCTTAAAAAGTAAGTCTATTCAGAGCAGTAGGATCCCTTTTTGTAAAGCCTGTTTCACAAAATGTAAAAGAGAAATCTCGTGTCTGCTTTCCACAGGTTCAGCATTCATATTTCTCAGTATTGTGCAAGAGCACAAATTATTGCATATTACTACAGTCTGACCTCCCTTTTGGACGGCGTACCTTCCATCCGCCAGTCCCACTTCATGATCGGCCAAGCCGGTGACCAGACAGTCATGTTGGATTCAGAGGTTGACGTTTGCCCTGACCCCAGGTAGAACCAGCGTCCATTAACAGGAAGAATATGCTCTTTCTTTTTAACATGAAGAACCACGGGTTTTGCCGGTGAGGGGGTGTAGTGCTTTGATTTGAAACCCACATTCTTGGTGGCTATTCAAAAAGAATAAAAATACTGTAACTGCTTCACTGAGTCATGCTGGACTTTAACGACATATTCCCAACTAGGAATAACTGTTCCAAGCAGGATATGTGGTACTTTTTGTGGTCACTGAAGGCCCCTTGACACTGAATGGAGCTGAACTGCCTCATGAAATTGTGTCACGTATGCAGCCATTTTCACATATTAGGGTGGTTTCACATATGTGGATTGGGGTCTTCCACATTTTGTGCGGGGCTCAGAATATACAGCAGCACCCTTGCAAAATAAATAAATGAATAAATAGATAATACTCAGAGATATGCAACAGGTTAATCCAGTCCTTCCTCTGAGCAGGACCTTCCAGCCTCGGCCCCGGCGGTTGTTGTCTGCAGATGGCCAAACACTCGTCAACCTGTGGTACATCCCCCACTTCTCTGAGGTGCTCCGCATGTTCAAAACACTAAACATTTCGGTGAGACGCTAAAGCCCATCAACATCATCATCATCATCATCTTCGTAACACTTTACTACACTTGCTTTCACTCTCAGACTTGTCAACACTGCAGACAGTGGTGGAAAAAGCGCTCAAACCCAATACCATAATGGGAAAATGCTTAAGTAACAGTCAAAATGTCACTGAAGTAAACATATAAAAGTATTAAGAGTAAAAGAAGTCATTGTAACGACTGGGGTTGTGCTGCATATGATATTTTCTTTTTATATTAACTTACGCTCTAACAGTGTGTCATGTTTTATGTTTTGCATGTAAAAGCTTATTCTGCAAAGTAACTGCTAACTACAGCCATTAGATAAATGTAATGCAATAAAAAGTATAAAGTCAGATTATTTCAAAGGTGATATTGCGAGACAAACCTGGTCTCCTTCGGGCACCAGATAGGTGAGGAACTCCGAGAAGTTGCTATCCTAAAAGTGACTTTAACATATTTTCCCCTGATTTTCTAAATTATGTGGAACTTTTATTGAATTTTATTGTCCTCTCTCCATCCATCTGGGACTAAAACAAACACTTTTTTGGGGAATAGCATTTGTGAATGTTTGCACTCCTCTTCCTCCGCTGTGCAGGCATGTGAGAGGGCTCTCCATCACACTCTGCACATCGTGTCAGGCCTTCACGACATCGTCTATTACCTGGTGAGTTTTTCCAGACTGGGAAACGCAGAGGACGACTACAGCCAGAGGAGAGGACAACAAACCCCAGGCCCACATCTCACTGCTTACTGGGGAGGCACTGAGGGCATCGGTATGTAGTAGAGCTAACAAACACCCATGTGGAAATATCGGTAATGATAACGCCCACAAGAAGTGAAAAACAAAGTACCACATTAAGCAAACTAATATATTTCTTAATCTCATTATCCCACTTCTCCCTGTCTTTGGGTGCTACACAGGAGCAGAGCTGCAGGAGATCCAGCGGCAGGTCGACCGGCTGTCTGATCCCAGCAGCCCGGAGGCCGTCGGCCGTCTGCTGCAGCTGCGCAGGCAGGTCGTCCTCCTGCAGTTTGACACAGCCGTCAGGCAGCTCGTCAGGTGAACGTCTGGTTGAGAGGCACATCAAGGTGTTGAGAGATATGTGTCTGCGTTTCAGTGTTTGAAGTGAAATATGCACGCTGCATTCTGCAAGTCTCTTTGTCTTATCCACCTGTTGTTGTAGTCCCTTTTGCCCCTTGCCAGACTGTCACTGCAGAATTTGTTAACTGACTTTCCAGTTTAAAAAAAAGAGAGAAAAAGAGTGTAGCCTACAGTAGTGTGGATTTAGTGTCTCTTTAATGTCTTTTGTGTGTGTGTCTCCTGCTTTTTTTGCTGCTTGAAGCAACCTGTCCTTCCCTGCTTCAATTTTTAATTCAAACCTAACAATTCTGCAGCAACTCTGCTCACCTGCCAAGGGGCTTAAACAAAGAAGAAACTAGAAAACAGCAACTCTTGGTGGTAAAATATAGAAACCGTTAACTGGCAAATAAAGAAAAAAAATCACATTTCAGCTAGAGCAGCCTTCATCAGCTCTCTGTTTTTATTCTACAGGAGTGGGTGATAATCAAGTGAACTCCTGGTGTTACCCACAGTATAAACCTGTTGAATGTCTCTCGTTGCTGTCAGGGAGGCGTTCCTCTCCTCAGGTGATATGGAGTCTTACCAGAGTGTGAGTGACAACATGGCGAGCGCCCTCCCTCTGTTGAGTGACAGTGTGCGAGCTGACATGCACATCGCTGCGCTGCCTGTTCCTCAACCTCTGGAGACTCGAGGCTGCCTGGTTTGTTCACTCATATCATCTCATGCATGCCATTTAGTGGACACGTTTACACACAGTACTTAAAGGAATACTTCAGCGTTTTGGGAAAATACCCTTTTTCTGACTTTCCCAGACTGAGACAAGATGTTTAGTACCATTTTCACCTCTGTACGTCCAGTGGTTTGGTTCCTATGGGTAGCATTTTGTGTTAGCTTAGCATAAAGACTTGAAGTCTAAGGGAGTCATTAGCCCAGCTCCATCAAAGTGAAATAAAAAATGTACAACTTATTTACACAATGTGTCACGTGTCTCAGACATCTTTTCCCGGTCTGGGAAAGTCTGAGGAAGGGTATTTTGCCCGAAAAAGGCAAATATGTGGAAGTATGTTAACATCAAGGGAATTGTGCAATATTGTTGTTTTACTCATTTTGCCATTCTTTCCAGGCACAAAAATTGTACCCATGGAGAAGTTTTATAGCTGCTCATGGATTGCTCCCGCTGGATGTTTGGGACGTCCCGGCCATTGAATACTGCATGCAGGTTCAGTATCTAACATATTCAGAGATTAGTTTCAGATTTTTCAGCGTTCTCAAATTGATATCACTCATTTAAGTTCAAATTTAGTGTCATGTTGAAGTAGCTTTGGAGTATTGGAAGTTGAAGTCGGAAAAGATATAAAGAAAAACACTTCTCACCGATCCAAAATGGACTATAGTCTCACATAATAAAATCAGAGCCTCTGAATGCACAAATAAAAAGTTATGGTTTATCTGCAGCTGTGTCTGAGTGGTCTGAGTGATCGGAGCAGACTGCAGGCCAACGCAGCGATGCTCGGCGTGTCTCTGCTCATGGAGGACGCCCTCAGTAGTGGGAGGGAGGCGGAGCCTGTTCGTCTCCATGGCAACAAAAATGGCTATCAGCACCATGGAAAACCTAATGAAGTAAGAGGATGTTTACAAGTTGTTATTCTCATTCTATCTATTTATCTACCCATCTAACTATCTATCTATCTGTCTATCTATATAACAAATGCTTTTTTTTATTATTTGTTCTTGTTCATTCTGTCCCGTCTCAGGACAAAATCTGTTTGGACGCTGAGGACGAGGAGGAGTGTGCGTCAGATCCTCGCGCTCCTCTTCAGGATCCGCTCCGAGTCCAGTCCCTGCTGAGAGGTTTCCTGCTGCTGACAAAGCAGCTCCACGTCTTCAAGGACAGCTGGGCTCGAAGACGCCTGGGTGTGGAGGTGATCAGCACACCTGGACTCTACGGACAGTTTGTGAAACTGTACAGGTGAGAGGTGCACTTCAGAAAAAACTGAGATCTGTATTTTGAGTCAGACAATAATACTTGCCTGTTATTTAATATGGGACCCTGGCCAGTCATGATGTTTTCTTCCGACCATAGCTACATAAAAACAGTCCTATTTTTTCTGGTTTTTGTACATTTTGTTTTTTGTTCTTTAATTCAACTCTTTTTTAAATAAATGACTTATTCATTTCAAAGACTCATCATTTTTAAAGATTCCCTGCCATTGACTAGGTGTGGTGGACAAGTTAAGTGTCCTATATTGGTCTAAAATCAGTTGCAGAGGCTTTTACACCCTTACTAGAATAAACCTGGGGGGAAACACTGACTCCTTGTAATTTACTGGCGACTTCAGAAACTTCCATATCAGTCAAACTGTGATGTCTGGAAGCTAAACTAGTTGTTTTTCCTCGTTTTTCAGAGATGAAATCTTTCACCCCAGTATGAGAGGTTTGGCTCTCCACATGTGTAAAGAGAGCGACTATGATGCCTTCATTTCTGGCAGCCGGTCTCTCCTTCCTCCTCCTGGAGCTTCAGAGGTTGATGTCAAGGTCTGGCAGGTACACTTCTGTCCTGTGGTGAAACATCACAGCTACGGCCTCATAATCTCCCAAAGCTTACAACTGCACCTTGATATCTTACTTCTACTAGTATTAGTAATAGTTTTTTTTTTACGTGCATAGTGCTTTCAGGGTGTTTAGAGATGCTTTGTCTCAGCTTCACAGCCTCCTGGAGAGCACTGAGTGTGACATGATCAGAGCGGTGCAGAGGAGGATCAACGCAGAGCTGGCCCTGGTGCTTTCAGAGCGGAGCCGACAAGACACAGGCCTCCCCACAGGTACACAAAAATACACAGAATCTAACAAAATGCATCAAGGGACAGAATACAGTCACATAAAAACATCTTGTGCATGGCCAGATCTGTGGAAAAAAGCCCCGCTGAAGCACAGTCTGTCCCCTGAGCGACCGCAGATTGTGGAGAAGTTCGTTCAGCAGCTGATGGAGGGAGCTGAGGAGGCACAGGGACAGGTAGGACAAAGTTGACTCTAAGGGCCAGGTTATGCATTGCAGCTGGAATTTGTCTTTCAGCAAGGATCTTGTAAATATAGATGGGTGACGTCATGATTTTACACCATCGCATATCCTAAGTCCAAAAAATGTAGCGACATTCCAACTCATTACCTAACAAAATATTGTGTTCAGATTACAGATACCTGTGAAATATTAGAGGATTACTTCTGCAGAGGCTCTTAATGTGAAAGTGTGTGACTTCTGTTTCTTATGTCCTACTCTTATGACTTCAGGATGGGACAGGCAGCATCATTTATTTATTTTTTTTTTCGTAAATAATAAGCCTCATTGTTATTGTGCTTTTATTCAAATGATGTATTGTACACACTGAGTGAAAATAGTCGTGACATGTCTCCTGCAGCTGAAGGTCTCCGAGGCTCATCTGCAGGAGTGTCTCGCTGACCTGGGCTGCTCTGTGATGGAGCGAGAGCGCCGCGCCTTTCTGCTTCACTCCCAGTTTTATGAGCAAATCCTGCAGCAGGAGACGCAGCTCCTGTACCACAAAGAGCAGGTACCGCGTGCACTTCCAGACTATCACTGTGTTTCATCAGCCTGAAGCATTATACAACACCAGGCAAGGTTTTTATTGTTAAAATACAACGCTGCCGCAATTCTCACCGACTGAAAGCCAGCACATTTGTCCCTTTTGTCCAAATTTTTTTTTATGTAAATGTTGCGGATTATTACTTCAATTTATAATATGCTCTGTATTTTTTAATCTTTCAGGATTTAAAGAATCTTGAGGACTCTCAGTTTCAGACAAGCAATCCCCACAAAGAGGTGGGGAAAAACAGAAATACTATGACTACTATTACTACTGCTAATAATTATAACAATGATTATAATATTGTAATTATTATTATTATTGTTGTTGTTTTAAATTTACTAGAGGTGTTTTTCTTGAGATCATTTTGAGCAGAGGAGGAATAAAGTTTGTTTTCTATGTCATCATCAACACCCACTGTTATGTGCTTGTTATTTGGGTCCCATATTATAAAAATTGTTTTTGCTTGTTGCTCCACAGGTGACAGTTTTGTGTCGTGGGCTCATGCTGGAGATCTCGGCCCTCCAGGCTCGAGTAACTCACCTGGAGGAGGAGAAGAACAATCTAGAAGAACAGCTCGGTCTCAGATTCAAAGAACGCTATGAGCCTCTGGTCCGCCAGCTCTTCTCCACGTGTATCCAGCTCAAGGTGTGCGATGCAAATGAAGCGTCCGATTACAACAACACGTGAGATTCATCAGTCAGTGTCAAAAACCCACGTTTCTGTTAAAAAAAAAGTATTCATAATGCTAATAACATCCCATAATATGCTTTTTTTTTAATTTTCACAATCATTTCATGAATAAGCAACACTTTTATCAACCTCCAGATCACTTTCGAAAGTTCAACACTTTTTCATTCACAAAAAAGTTATTAACAAATATCAAAATCATGACTTATGATGTTTTCTGCATCCATACAGTGAATATATTTGAAATGCTAATAATTTTCAAAATCGATGTTTGTTTGTCCTCATAAGCACATTTTTCCTGTTATTTGTTATATACTACATAGTAATATATTTGTAATTTTTCATTTTTTGACCCTTTATGTTCTATATGGCTCCTATTGCTCCAACATTGGTCCTATTAACCCTCCGTAATGCTTTAATCCACACTTTTTTCATACTTTTATTCATACATGTTTACTTAATATATTCTAATGTTGAAACTCTTGGTTGCAAAAATGACTTCACCCATCTGGTTGCTCTGTTTTTAGTGATTTTCTACTTCTCCTCACTGTATTATATGGTAATATTTGCAATTGCAGTGGCCCGGTTTCCCCACAGGGATGATCAAAGTTTCATCTTCTTACCCGCTCCTTCAGATTTATGCTGTCTGTGTTTGTCCTTGTATGTTTGTATCTCAGGCCAGGCTTGATGAGTACCACCGGCAAATGGAGCAAGACGTGAGCGCGATGGTGAACAAAATAAGGGGGGAAGCGGTGGACAAAATGATCACGCTCAAGAAGAAGTATGGCTCCACCGACGACAACGACGGGCTCGCTCTCACACAGCTGAAAGTGCGGTAACACATCAGTGCAAGAGCCTGTGCCACAAAAACACAAACTTGCATTACATGAACTGAGTGTTTGCATATTTATGTGATCAGAGATTCTCATGAACCTTGTGTCCTTGGAAACGCCTGCACGTTTTCAAAAATACATGGGTGTCAAAGTGAAAGTGTGCATACGTTTATCTCACACACAAACTTTTTGCAGATACCTGTGTCATCTAACATGAGGATTACGTTCCTGACTTGCAGTCCTGTGTTTTATACCAATTTTATCTGTGTTAATTAGAAGGAAGAAGTGTTTGAGCTGAACATGGAGAACAGTCAGCTGACAGGCCTGCTCTGCAAAATGAAGGCTCTGGGCCGCTGGAGGCAGGTGGTCGACCAGGGAAAGCTTCACAGTCGACTTCTCCAGAGTCAGCAGGTCGGGAGAACTGCAGACGGGCATTTCAAACCCAGCAGGAAGGAAATACAAATATGTGACGTCTTTGTTTCTGTGCCCTGTGATCATTATTTTGTTCTGTCCAGAGAGAGATCGCCTGTCGTACGCGGGCCCTCGCGGTGCAGATGGCGTCGGAGGAGAAAGTGGTTTTACTCCAGGAGGAGCTGGATGCCACAACGCAGGCCTTGGCCCGATGTCAGGCGGAGTGCAGCAGCACCAAGAGGCTGCTCAGCAGAAAGGTAATGCCATTATCACTTGACTGCTGTCGCACATGACAGCTGCTCATGCATTTGCACATATGAATATAAAATGTGGTTACAAACCCCACACATTTATGTTTCTTCGATACTGATGGTGTGTACAGCCAGTACTTAGAACTGGAAGATGTGAAATAAACCAGGATTTTACCTGTGAAATGATTATGGATCACAGGGTAATGTGTATTGTGCACTTATTCTTGTAGACCTAATCTTTGTTCAAACTAATAGCTAATGGCTTATCCCCAGAAATCTATAGTTTATTAATATCTGTAACTGTCTACTTACTCACTGTACTAGTTTTAGCTCCTGTGGAACAAAGGCTTTGTGTATCCAGCGGACGTAAATATGCACTTTGCTAGATGTTTATGTAAAAATATACCCATCTTATCAGCACAGAGTCCAAAATCCACAGTGGGGCTGCAGTAGAGAAGAGCGTTGCGTTCCATCCCATCCCATTCAGCCTCTCGGTCCAAATGAAAGTGTGTTTAGGCAGGCATGCAGTCTCTCATTACAACTGCACAATGAGCATTAAATCAGAGTCTAATCCAAAAGATGGTGATTTATCGGGAGCTTATCATATTACTTAAGTTGCACTGAGGTTAGGACTGCCTACCTTAAACGCAGAGCATGTTCTGTATCACTGCGCAGGACACACATTAGCACCATCCTCTGCCAATTGGAGCTGCAGCTGGTAATTACTCAGGACTGCTGCAGGCTTCAGGACGCAGGACTGAAATGTTGGCATCGACGCTGATCTCGAGTCCCAGATGGCAGTGGGACTTTAGCGCAGTGTAAAAGGGGGCAATTGGACACTAAAGTTCCCACACATTTCCAACACTTCGCTCTCACAGCCATCAGGAGCTGCCAGCGTGTGAAGTTGCCAAGTGCACCTTTAATTCATGTAGTAATGATCCATTAATGCTTTCAAAGACAGAGGAGCTCCAGGTGGCCAGGCATCAGTCTGCGCAGGAGGCCCGGAGCAGGCAGGAGCTGGACCGACACCGAGTGCAGAGCCTGGAACAAATGAGGGCCGACGTGGAGGACAGAGAGCAGCAGCTCCGGGCGCTCAGCGAGCAGCTGGACAGAAGCAGCAGGCAGAGCCAGCTTCAGAGGCAACGCAGTGCCAAAGAGATTCGACAGGTTAATAAAGTATCTCATTAGACTGACGTGCCTGTGTAATACACAAAGAGCTGAAGGCCACAGACTGGACACAACAGCATATTGCTGTACTACACAAAAACAGAGGTCTTTTTCCTAATTGATGGTTATGTATTTGAAAATATACAGTGGGATTTTAGCAGGTGTGAAGAAGCTTATGGCTGTGAAACTGAATCAAAACGTAAATGAAAAGAAGAGGAGTGCTTCTGTTTGGTTTTAGGGTGCCAAGGAGTGAAGGTGCTCTTTGGTTTGTGGTTGTTTCTCATGAAAACACTTACTTCCAACGCACTCTTCAGGCAAAAAAAAAAAAAAGTTTTAAAATATTTATGTCACACCAATCACAAGAGAAAGTCATGGAGTAGCTTTTTTTTTGCCTGAAAAGTGCCTGAAAAATAACTCACTTCAATTCAGCAAATATAAACTAAACTTTCATTTAAAGTGAGTAACTTGCATTTGCATTTGTTTTTATGACAGTAGCAATATGCTTGATCATTTTTTATTGATATGAAAAACGACTCTACCACCAGGGTTCATAGGATCATAAAAAATGTGGTCAGTAAATTTTAAAATTTACTTTTCCCAGACCCTGGAAAGGCTGCACATAAACACTGTCAGCTCTGTAAACTATCTGTATTTCTGGTCAAACCAATCAAAACTGTGTATGGGGTAGTTGTGGAAAATGACTGAAAACTGCTGGTAAAAAAAAGTGAATGAACCCTGTTAACCTTTAGCATGTGGATGCAGGTGAGGACCCAGCTACATCAGGAGAGCTGCATCAAACAAGAGGCGTTCCAGCAGGTGGACAGGCTGCAGATCCAGGTGAACGACATCGAGGCAGCGCTCTCCAGGTGCACCTCCACCACAGGTGACGCATGATTTTTTTTCTTTGCATATCCAGGAAGCACACATACAAGTTTGCAATTTACCGACCTGGTCAAAGCACAGGGCAGATTAGCAGGTACGGGTTTAGTGTGTTTCTGTGACCACCAGGCCACCCGTCCCAGGAGGGGTTTCCTCTTTGCTCGACATGATCCCACTCGCCATTTCACTCATGATTCCCTTCTTTCTCTTCTTTCTCTTTTCCATCACAGGACAAAGCAGGACTTATTACCCTGCATCTCTCAGCAGATTGAGTGCTAGAAGTCCCTCAGCAGGTACAGTGCACGCCACAGAATCCTAATTTCACCTTCTTCATCTCATAAAACGTGCAGGGATAACCTGGGCAAAATCACATTTTGGCAAGCCGGGCTCTGTCTTTTACTTATCTCCAGAGTAATACCTTGATTCGTACCTGCACATGTACCTCAGGAGCAAAATCAGCTTGTTCGGACGCTTGAGACCTTTTTTTTGATTACATTTCAAATTCCATTAGAGATTGTAGTTTTGCCTGACAGAGTGGAACAGCAAAGCACAGTGTCTCTTCTCCGTTCTATTTCGGTCTCAGCTGCGCTCAGGGCCAGTCAGCAGTCCGCTCTCCAGCTTGGCAGCCGTAAGAGAGACGCAGCTCTTGAGGACTTTGCTAAAGAAGCGAGCCGCCAGAAGGCAGACGCCGCCTGGAGCCAACCTAACAGCAAGCTGGACAGACCCAAAGCAGTGAGTATACAGAGAGGCGCAGCTGAGTGTACTGAATGGTACCTGGTGTAGTCTGTGACCACTAGTGGCGCTGTAGTGCACACTAGTAAAACATAGTCTCTGTTTTGTTTACTTAAACTAGCCAGGTGGCAACTTTTTACTCACACTGATACAAACTATACAACATTCAAATTATTATAGCATAAGCTTTTCAATGTCTTTTTAAATAGGAAATACAGTCAACATATTTTTTTTTTTTAGCTCTAAAGGCAAAACCAAGTGCGCTTACAAACAGAGCCACATAGTGTACCTTAAAATAAGCCCAATGAGGAGTCAGCTTTCACCCTAAAAATATCACAATATTTCATGGAGGGCAGCCCTTGCTCAAAGTGCAAAAGGAAGTGTCCAGCAGCAGCAGCAGCAGCAGTGTGGTGGACAGGT
>OMLB01015011.1:43584-66529 GCA_900302555.1 Myripristis jacobus
TCGGCCACCGCTCGGAGCGCCTGCTGTGTCAGCATCAAGCCCTGCCACCACTCCGTCCTGCAGCTTCCCTGCTCTGCTAGAAACTGAGACATGAGTGTGCCACCTCTGAGGTGTTTGCCCTGGCTCCCAGTGTGCCACAGAAGAGACCAGAAAATACTTTTGTTGGGTCGCTAAGCAGTTAATGACTTGTTCTGGAAATGCATTTCTGACTCGATGACACCATATGAATCCCCAGGAGCACTTCATTTATCTGCGACAGCTCTACTCACTGTCCACACAGCTAGTGCATGTGAATAGTGTGTGTGTGTGTGTGCCATTGTTCGCTGTGCTTCCTTTGTAAAAAATGATTGTATGCCTTGCACTGTTTTATTCCCTGTTGAATGCACTTCACCCTCTTTTTATCCAAAGCACATTGTATAAGTGTGTAAGGCCTTCCAGCACAGAACATCACCACAGGGAGCGCACTGCCCATTTCCACCAAAACAAAAACCTTTGTTTCATTAGATGCACACACCATGTAAACACTGTCAATGAATAAGTGAAATGAGGTTGTTAATACACTTTGTGCAAGGGTCAAAACTGAGCCACTGGTTGGCAGCATGACTGAGGACAGCATGTTACAGCAGACAGTCTTGGCTGTAATTTCTCGTCTTTGTCGCCGTTTCAGGATCCCTCTCGCCTGCGTGTCCTGACTGCTGAAACGCGGCTACCCGATCTCTGAAGTGGACGCCCTTCAGATGTAATTACACAGTTAATTACCATGGGCGAGCAGGTTTGCTGCCGGTTAGCTCGGGCTGCTGTTTTGCATGCGGCAGGCACTGTGTGGTTGTTTTTGCAAACGGAGCTGAATGCTGAAGTGGAGTGCCGTCTTCCTCCCGGGCTGGGTTAGGGTTAGGGTTAGGAAGCGCTGCCTTACGGGAAACTTTTCAGGCAAAAAAAAAAGTATCCTGGGTTAACTTTTGGTCAACTGTGCATGGTCCAATCCAGTATTCAGGGTTCAACATGCCACCACCACGAATCAAACCTGTGGGAGAGTTTTGTTCCCTCTCATTCAACAACAAAACCTTTTATTGTCAATACATTCACAGCCTTATAAAAGCTTATTTACAACTGTTATGTTGTTAACAGAGATTTAATTCAAGTCACGTTTAACTTGTTGGCAATTCAATAATAAAAAAAAAAGATCCTATTGTGGACTATTGTGGATTTGAGCGCATAAACCACAGTTGCATTCAACAGTCCGATACAGTACCTTTAGTTACAAATTAATGCCCATAAAATAAACACAACACATAATCACTGTATTCTTTTAGATCCCTGCAATATTAGGTCAATATTAGGTTAGACGGATTTTATTCAAAGCATTTAATATCGATTCAAGCCGAGGTCAGTTCATTCCATTTGTTTCTTTTTGCAGATCAATGCAGTTGAACTGACAGAATTTATAATTGATGCACTGATGCGATTAATGAATCGTTTCACCTCGAGCGTACACTGTAGCTGCATTATTGTTTGGGAAAACTCCAGTCAATTAGCATTAAGCCTAAACCTCAGCTGTCCTGAGGGAGGCTGGTGGTGTACAGGTAGGAGACGGTTCCTGCCTGGATCTGGAACGTCTGGCCCTGGATGTGGTGGCTGGAGATCTGCTCGCTGGTCTGGCTGATGGAGATGGGCTGGCTGCTCTGGCTGTTGATGTGGATGGCCTGGCTGTGCTGCTCCCTGCCCACCGGCCCCTGCGAGGGTCCCTGCTCCAGCGGCTGGAGGGGCTGGTGCATCACCTGCAGCTGCTCCACGGGCCTCTGCCCCATCTGAAGGGGCTGTGGAGGACCGTGGTGGGCCTGTAGGTGCTCCATAGCCTCTTTACTCAGGGTAATAACATGCATCTGCTCAGACTGGCCGCTGTGGGTCATCTGGCCCTCCAGCACGCTGATAGTCTGAATCTGCGGGGTCTGGTCCACCACTCCACCCTGAGTGACCAGAGCCACGTTCTGCATGTGTCCCGTCGGCTGGGTTAACAACGTCAGTCTGGAGTGGGACGAATCTGCCGTCCCGCCCTCTGTGGTGATGATGCTGATCTCCTGTTCCTGTCCTGGGACAAAATTAATGTTGTCCACGTCGCCCGTGACCACCAGCTGGATCTCCTGTTCGGAGCTGGGCGGCAGCTGGTACTGCTGGAGCTGCAGGATGTTGCGCACCTCCTCTGGCGCCGCAGCACCCGACACTGCTGCCGCGTCTGTCGAGGCCTCCGCTGTCGCAACTCTCTCCTTGTTGTGAGTCTTGGCGTGTGTTTTCAGATTGTCCAGACGGGTGAAGGAGAGGCTGCAGAAGGAGCAAGTGAAAGGTTTCTTCCCCGAGTGGGAGGCGACGTGTCGCCGTCTCGCGCTGGGATCTGAGAAAGACTTGTTGCAGATGCTGCAGTCATATGGCTTGTCACCTCTGCAAAGGACAATTATGCTTTCATCAGCTCTAACTGAATTACACAGTCAGTGTTGATCGGTGAGCAGTTACACGACTGAATCAAATGAAGCCATTACAAGATGCAGCAATCTGAAAACGTCTGGGATTTTGGATATAATACTGTGATTATGGCTTATATGCTGTGTTTTCTAGGTTTTAAAAGCTGCATTACAGTAAAGGGATGCACTTTTCTGCACTGTGCTGTTCTATAATTCCCCTCTACCTGCTTGGTCATAATATTCACATTATTGACTGTTCATCAGCATCAAAAATCTCACTGTATAAATATTTTGTGGAAGCACCAATAGACATCTCTATCGATACTGAGGTATGCGGTCAAAAATATTGTGATATTTGATTTTGTCCATATCACTCAGCCCTAGCTCAAGTAGGACCAATTGGTGATATTTAGACCAAAATAAAAATGAGTATTTATTCTTTCAAGTAAGTTTTATATAAGGTTCATGAACATGAGATGATCCCCAATGTTCTGAAGGCTTAGAAAAGATATTTTAGTGCATTCAACAGTTTGCTGTATCTTGAAGGCTGCTGTGTTTTGATCATATGACCCAGCAAAACACATGTTTCTGAGGAAAAACTGCCTATTGGACTTTTAATTTCATCTCCCAGGTCTAAGGTTTTCCCTCACCTGTGTATTCTGATGTGTGTCTGCAGCGTGCTCTTGGCTGTAAAACACTTTCCACAGATCTCGCAGGTGAAAGGCTTCTCACCTGTAAGAGTAAGATCATCATCATCATCATCATCATCATCATCACAGCAAAGACTGTTTCCACATCCTGCAGTTTCACTGTAACGGTGCTCGCTTCAGCCGCTCACTCATCCACAGATCTGCTGAAGCTTGGTCTGTTTTTTACCTGTGTGAGTCCTCAGGTGCTTTTTCAGCTGAGCCGTGTCCATAAACTTGTGATGACACAAGGCACATTCTGGCAGCGATTTGCCTTTAATTAAAAAAAAGAAAAACAGAGAAAATAAGATTATTCAGTGTGTGCTGTGATTGTATGAGAATTACACCTCTATTTTTTTTTGTAGTGCAGTGGCATGATTCTTACCAGTGTGAACTCTGTAATGGCTTTTAAGCTGCCTTTTCTGACTGAAGGTTTTTCCACATTTATCACAGCTGAAGGATTTCTGTTCTGAAGGTACAGATTAAAAAATAAAAAAAAAGCAAAATTCATGGTGTGACTTATTGTGAAATATTGTCAGCAGATGAAAAGGGAAGCTTCTATTAAATACAAGACTCTGACTAATAAATGATTACTGGCTTTGATAATGGCTGGTGGAAATGATGTTAAATTTGATATAGCTGCCAATAATTACCTAATTTTGGGACATGGCTGTTTCCCATCATAATATGTCCTCATTATCCCAAGTAATAAAATCCATATTCAACATATCAAGGGAGTTTGTTAGAACAGCTACAGACAATATTGGCTAGTAACATCAGCACACCGGTGTGTATCGAGCCCTGGTAAAGCATGTGGAGCTGCAGTGCACGTGATGGACAGTGTTTGAGCAGCTGGTACCTTCATGCAGGTTCATGTGCTCCTGCAGGGAGTGCTTGGTGGACAGGGCTTTGGAGCAGACAGTGCAGACGAACGGCTTCTCTCCCGTGTGCATGCGCTGGTGAACGAGCAGAGTGTGCTTCTGGGTAAAACACTTCCCACAGACCGGGCACCGGAAAGGCTTCTCTCCTTTGGGGGAACATGAGGCAACACAATTAGTTGTACCATCATAATAAATATGAGTCTGATCAGCATTAAAAGTGGATAAGGTTCTCGGATTGCAAAAGTTACTGTTGAGCCTCCTGGAGGTGTCATTCCCCAAATTCAAAGGAAACTAGAAGAAAAATACACATAACTTAGTAGGTGCTCTGCCAGGGAAATCTGACATCTAAGCTTCATGTCGTACTGGAGCACTGAAGCAAATTAAACACCTTGATAAATTCAAATAACATCATTTTTTGACTGAATACCTTGATATTGACAATGTGACACTATTTTGCGACATACATGAAAAGTTTGAAAATTAGTAACGGTCATTAGTCATCAAAAATTTGGATGTTATGAGCAGGTAAAGGCAAACCCTGTTCATTTTACACAGCCACAGTAAATTAATAAGTGGGGCTTGGTGATAATTCAGTATCAGCGGTTTGGAATCGTATTGTGAGAATATGGTAACTTTGGGATATTGTAACACAATTCTGATGTCTAAACTGATAATAACAAGCAGCTTTTTATTTAATAATTGAAAAACGGACAAAATTAGGGATATTAAGGGATATTATTTGACATTTGACAATTATTATTCGATATTAGTTGACTGTAATGCAGCCTTTAGGACCAGGAAAAGGCAATGGCAACTTTTAATTTATTTCATTACAATAACCAAAATGTTGGATAATATCTTTGATGCTGACATTTTACGAGTTATCACCCAGCCCAAACGGAGGCTGCACACTTATTTACCCCAATAAAACTTGTATTTGTACCTGGACGCTGGCCGAGAATGTGCGCTATTTCAAGTGCTGACAACTATATACAACCACACCTGGGAGTTTCCCTGCATAGCCAGTTTTCTTTCTGCTCTAGATCAAGAATATTGCTCACGATTATCTCAGCAATAGTTATTAAGCAATGGGAGAGAGTTTCTTGTGCACTTTCCCTCTCCAGATGATTTGACATTTGAACTTTCCACCCTGTTCTCCTCACATGGCTGATTACCTGTGTGAGTCCGTTGGTGTATCTTTAAAAACAGGTGGTTTTTAAACACTTTCCCACAGTCCTCGCATCGCGCCTCAGTGTTGGGGTATTTTCTCTTCCTGCCTCTCTTCCCAGGCTCTCGGCCTCCTGCTGTGTCACTGCCCACCTTGTAGCCTTTAAATTTCAACGGTGGCCTGATTTTGCGTTTGCTCTGCCGGTTGCGGTGCACCCTGGGGTTGTAGTCTGCATCATCAGAGTCTTGCGGTTGCGCCTCAAGCAGATATTCCTCTCCATCATCGCAGTCCGCAGTGGAGTGGTCTGCAACCTGGGTGTTCTTTGAAACGTCCGCAGGCCCTCTTCTCGTCTCTTTGCTGGCTTCCTCGGGTGAAACCTCCGGCACCGTTACAGGCACGTCCACATTTTTCCTCGGCCGGCCTCGTTTGCGTTTTGACTTATGCAACACCTCGGCTCTGTCTGCGCTCACCTTCTCACCTCCGGCGCTTGCAGTGGAGCTCGTGGTGTTCAGTTCAGTCAGGGCCTTGACAAGGTCACTGACCTCTAGAAGGTGGGCCATGACCAGCAGCTGCTCGGTGGCGCTCTCCTCCACAGACACCTGGGCGCTGTAGATGAACTCCAGCACCGCACTAAAGGTCTTGGCTACCATGCCGTCCAGCCGGTAGGTGGACTGGCTGATTTGATCCTCTGCTGTGAACATGAGGGAGAAGTAGTCACTGCTTGCCGCCAGTAGAGCCTTGTGCGCCTTGAAGTGCGTGTCCTCGACCACGAGCGTGATGTCACACAGGAGGTCCCTTTTCCTGAGCCTGTCAAATTTACTCAAGATGCTGTCCTTGTGCGACTCTGAGTGAAGGGCCATGAGCGACGGAGATGGGGCTGGCACCGGCGGAGGCATGGTCCCCAAAGTTTACTCCTGTGAAAACAAATCAGCAGTGCATGAAACCACAAAGTCTGGTCAAACAAGGTCAATCATCATCCAGTTGTTAAGCTGAACAAACATGGAAAAAATTCCCCTGTAATATCATAAGTGCTCCAGCCTTGACTGACTGTTTTAAAACTGTTTTTTTTTTAACCTTTTAAATTGCATTTTATTGACTACAATTTCTGCACTGCTATACTTAATGAAATTTGCATACACGCCCTTGACTCTAGCCTTTTTTTTTTAATATGCATTTTATGGCACTCTGTGTTCTCTTTAATGTCTTGTGTCGTTTACATTACATTTTATGATTATTTTTGTGTTTATTTATATTTTAGGTTTTTTTCCTCTTATGTAAAGCACTTTGCATGACCATGGGATCTGAAAGATGCTAAACAAATAAACTTGCATAGCCTGGCTTTATATGAAAGGGATGAAAGGTGCCAGCGTACAGAATGCCTGTGCAAATGTGCGTTGAAATTTTGAGAAAACTGTATTATTTGTTTTTGGTATAGCAAAATGCCTTGAGAAACAAACTAACTTAAAAGTAATGACGCTGTTGATTGAATTGATTTGACTTTATCTGAGAAGTAGAGTAAGCCTGTGTGGTGATGGTTAGCAAGCAGGCTACACCGTCTCAAACAACACATCTGCCGCTTGGCGGGTCTGACACAAACAGGCCACGGTGAACTGAAATATCGAAACGTGCAAATGAAACAGTGCAGGAGATTAGTGACATTAAATTATAATTGTCCGGGAAGACGAATCCCCACCACACTGAGTGAAGTAAACCGCGGTGGAATTCAAAATAGTGAGCTTTAAGGACCTTACCTTCACTTCTAATCGGGGACGGGAAGCGTGATTGTGTCATCGCGAGAGTTGCGGTGAAATCCCAATCCTATGCTGAGACAAGGATCGCGATTATTAGCCATAATATCGTAACTGTCGGAGGAAGAATTACCACGAGCTACGACAATGTGCAATAATGGTGTATGCTCGTATATACGCCGCAAAGTCCGCATGGGATCAACCCTAATTTTAAGAAATACTCGCGATGTGATGTAAGAGTACTACACTACCCACAATTCCAATTCTAGGTAACAGCGACGTCTTTGATTGGTGGAGCTCGCTGTTACCATGGACACGTTCATCTCGCCTGTGATTGTAGTCCTATAATCACTAGATCCACAGTGTAACACATTATACACAACATGAAACACCGTACACATATACACGCATATACCACAAAGACCAGTATGTTGCAACCATAGACAAGTGCTATGGTTGCTATAGTTACAACGGTTACAATGGTAGGAGCCGGAAGCCGTTGGAACAGTGCCAGTCGCAATGGTTTATGGGAAGCGTAGTTCCATCGCTCTTAAATAATTCTGTTTACAGTCGGGTCAAGGTAAGTTCAAAATGCCCAGTTTTTTTTCCCCATATCACGATTGCATATTTTATGATGGCGATTCATCTCGCAGCTGGTTGGCTTGGCTCCAGGTTTAAAAATCTTTATGTCAAAGGATTTTGCGAAACGTCTGTTAAGTGAATTCGTGGGGAAATAATGACAGCTGTTGCAAAAGCGGGTGGTCACAGTTGAGGTACGTGCATCGGCGAAATATATCATGTGTGCATGCTTTATTTTTTGCTTTGGTGCATGTCTTGTTTAGTAAAGGCGGTTTAGGTTAATGACTGACAGTGCACCACGCAGGGGCTGCCAGGTGAAGACCGGTTACCACAGGTGTGCCAACTAGGTATCGATCCTTGAACTGTCCCGGGCGGTTGTAAATTAACTTCTGATCAACCTCTGCTGATAAACTAGGTTGTCACTCAGCAGCCACCAAACTCTTACCGCAGGGCTCTGCCTCCAGTTTGTCCCAGGTGTGCGTCCACGATGAAGAGCGTCAGGGTCGTGGTGGTGGGAGCAGGTGTGATCGGATTCTCCACCGCCGTCTGCATCGCCGAGGCTCTTCCTTTCTGCTCGGTGACCCTGGTGGGTGAGAGGTTCACCCCGGACACCACCAGTGATGGGGCTGCTGGGATAATGTTCACCTCACATTCCCCAGGTAGGCACTACACACTGTTTGCTCTGTCACCCAGTTAGAGTTATGTAATTATCAGGCTAAAATCATATGCAAATTATGGGATATTCATTGTCCACACCAGTCTCTGTTTATACTAAAATGCTGTAGGGACATATTACACTGATATGACTTTGATGTGGATGATTTGATTCGGGTTTATTTCGGAGCCAGACATTCCTGTGGAGCGACAAAGACGATGGTTCAAGGACAGTTTTGACCACTTCTTGGCCATTGCTCAGTCCCAGCATGCACCAGAAGCTGGAGTACTAATGAGCTCAGGGTAATTACTGTTATTTGACACCCCTTTTTGAGATTTTGACAAGTTAAGCCACATATAATCACTTTACATCTAATGATTTCTTTTTATTTGTCTTCTAGGTGGCAGATTTTTAAGGAGGTTCCTGCTGAAAAGAAGCCCTACTGGTCAGATTTTGTGTTTGGCTTTCGACACATGACCGCCAGTGAACTGAAACGGTTTCCAGATCATAAGTTTGGCCAGGCCTTCACCACCCTAAAATGTGAATGCTCCACCTACCTGCCATGGCTGGAGAAAAGGTTAATTATTCATAATAAAACTGTGTGTGGCACCTTTCTTTCTAGTCAGTGACATGATTATGCTCTCTGTTTGGGTCAGATTAGTATACTCTAAGTTGAACCAGCAATTTTATGGAACTGATCACAGCTGATGCCCAATTTTGGTTCAGTTTACATTTTTAATGCATTCATTAAAAGGAATGAAATTGTTCTTTATAACGAGACTTTCATTCTTGTCTTTCTTAAGGTTTAAAAAAGCTGGAGGCGGAGTTGAACAGAGGAAAGTCAACAGTCTCCAGGAATTAAGTGGCTACGATATCATTGTCAACTGCTCTGGCCTGGGCTCCAAAACCTTGGTGGGTGACACCCAGATGCACCCCATCAGGGGTCAGGTCCTCAAGGTGCAGGCCCCCTGGCTGAAGCATTTCATCAGAGACGGAGATGGAAAGACCTACATCTACCCTGGCATACACAGCGTCACTATAGGCGGCACCAGGCAGGAGGGGGACTGGCGACTGGACGTTGACGAGGGAGACACCAGGAGCATCATGGAGCGCTGCAGCAGACTGGAGCCCTCGCTGAGCAAAGCCAAGGTGCTGAGCGTGTGGGTCGGCCTGAGGCCGGGCCGGAGGAACGTGAGAGTGGAGCGGGAGGAGGTTCTGCTGCAGGGCCGCCGGGTGCCTGTGGTCCACAACTACGGCCACGGGGGCGGGGGGGTCACCATCAGCTGGGGCACGGCCCTGGACGCCCTCAGGCTGGTCAGGCAGTGTATTCATGAAATGCCTCTACACGCTAAACTGTGAACCAATTCTGCTGCTGAATACTACTGCATTTGCTGAGAATAACACTGAAGAGATCTACTGACAGAGAGGTGCAAATTGTTTAAAGATGATGCCAATATTAAAATGCTCTGTACATAAGGGAATGATTTCAGGAAACACACTGATGAAATGTATTTTATTTTAATTTGCTGAGAATGATGACTCCATAAATTATGTTTGGACTTAATTAAGTGCCTTCACTCTCATTATTGGTGCCAGACTGCCAGTAAAACCTTGAGTAAAGAGATGTACAAACACCGATGCAGTTCATTAAATATACACATGAAAACTTATTAAAATGTGACAAAGCGAAAGTAGAAGTGACAGCTGTTTGAAACAGTAGGGAAATATTGTACATTAACAAATGTAATGAGATTTTTATTTGCTACTGAGACTGGTATCAAAACTAGGTGTCTGTATCTCATAATGTAAAATGATCATGGTTCAATAAATGCCTGCATGGTGGAATCCTTTAATGGAAAGTCTCTTAATTTGTCAGCTGGCTATTAATTACAGTAATTTGTCTGGCAATAATGACTTTTATCTAACTGTCAACTGCAGTCACCATTATTGCAGAAAAGACAATAACAGACAGTTTATATACAGCTATATACACGTAAAAGCCCAATGAGGTGCATTCCAAATATCTTCTGTTTGGCTTGATGTGCAGGCAAAGTCAGGGATCACATCTTATCAAGAGGAGCCTGGGATTTTGTCCTTTGACACGCCTCGGTTGAACTTTTCAGCGGGACCTGTGGAAATGGTGGGAGAAGGACATGAGTGTGAATCCAGACAGACTGAACAGTGAGGTTTTGATTGCTGTGGGACAGAGGGCCACTCACTGCCAGTCGATGCTGCTGGCGTAGCTGCCGGACTCTGATCAGATCCATGGCAGAGGCCGTCTGTCCTACAGACTGGTTCAGCTGATCGGAGAACATCTGAACCAAAGACCGGGGGATTCCATATCGTCCATACTGCAACAGGATACAGTTACATATAAATCACAATTTAAAAGGGCACGTCAGTAATATGTTTTGGGGTTTTTTCGGTCTAGGTGGGAGAAAACGTCACACACATATCTGAACTTGGTCACCGACTATTACATCACATATCCCTGTGATCTTGGCCAAATGCACTTTTGCAAATTTATATAGGCTATCTATTTCACACCAAGAGCAGAGATGTTACAGCTCAATATACACCCAGTGGCCACTTTATTAGGTCCACCTGCACAATCTAATACAATCCAATACAATCCTGTTCTGCCATAAAGTTCCTTTTCTGATGCCTGTAATGCTCAGGTTTTCTTTTTGTCACAGTAACAGAGGTGTTCATTTAATTCTGTTTGGCACTGAGCTCATAGTTAGTGCTGCTGTTGTAGTGGACTGCATTTTATTGAGAGGTGTTTCCATTATTCTGTCCCCCCTCATCTATGTAAATAGGGAGGACAAAAAATTAGAAACACCTCTCAATATAATGTAGTCCAATACAAGACCTCTGCAAACTACAACCTCAATAATAAAGGTATTATTAAATCTACACATTCTCCACAGTGTGAACAAAAATTGGACATTATAAACTTTCTTAAAAGGTAGAATTTATGGCAGAGCTGTTGCGCTGAACTGCATTCGATTGTACAGCTGGACCTAATAAAGTGGCCACTGAGTGTATAATTAACACCACAATACAAAACACAATAGCCTTATATAGTTGGCTTCAGTAGGTGATACACCTGACACCGCATTTCACCTTTGCACTTTACTGATAAAGAACATTTTTATTGTTTATATTGTCTGTAATATGTTGCACAATTTGTTTGCTTATATTGTTTATATTGTCATAATGTCTTTTGTTTTACTGCCACACGAATCAGCAAAAGAAGCATTTCATTGTCGGTTGTCCGTTGTACTTCTTGTTCTTCACACGACTAATAAACTTGAAACTTGTTGTACATCTATGGTTAGCAATTTGAAAATAGGTTGCTTTTTATTTATTTATTTATTTTTACAAATTACAGAACAATCATACAAGGTCTTAATCCAGCAGCAGCGACTTAAAACTGTAAACTGACAGTGTGCTGCATATAGTACCTTGTCAGAAAAAGGCTCCATCGTCAGATCAATTCCCTGCAGCTGGAGTCTTTCCTCTAACAGGGACTCCAGGTTCACAGAGTTACGGGACATGTTCCTCTTTCTCTGTAAGTGCAGCCGACGGGCTTCAGAATTGGCCGAAACTGAATGATCCCCTTTATGCTGCAAAGAGATGCGGTCGGCATCGGTGTGCGTGCAGGCAATTTCTTTTGGTAATGTCTCAGGTACAGCTGCGGGATGACTGGGCCGCTTTGCTGCAGCTGTGGGGGGCTGCCTGAGGTGTGTGCATGGTGATATTTCTGCCCATTTGGGGGTGCTGACAGATGTGTGCCCCGTGTCTGTGTCCAAATTGCTGCGCACAGCATCTAATGATGTGGTCGAGGATTGGGGAGATAGACACGTGAGCTCTGGGTGTCTCGGAGGATTTGCTTTGTGCTGAGTGTTCTCCTCAGGCTTGGTGATGCGAGTCGGATGCCAGTCTTGAGGGCTGATTGCTTTTCTGTCCTGGACTCCCTGCTCTGCGCGGAGGCCTGGCAGGGAAAACCACCGCCTCAGCAGCCGCGGCGGTGCTTTAATACCTCTTAGCTCCATGCAGCTCCGGCTTCTAACAAAGGCTTTACGGGGAGGATGACCTTTCGGTGGGCCTGGGAAGCTTAAGCTGCTCTTATGGGGTCTTAGCGATGGCAAGACACAGGGCAGGATATTATTATTAGGATAGGCAGAGGGCAGGGGAACAGCAGGGAATTCTGGGGACGGTAGGTGGCTTGACTCGAAACCGGACGAGGACCTGCTCATGGACGAAGATGTCTTTTTGTCCCTTCCTGAAATAAACAAGCGCAGCGTGTGCACATCATGCACATTTCAGTTAATTGCACATGCACTGGATGTGTGTTCCACTTGTATTAAAAAAAAAAAAAAAAAAGCAGCGTAGCTACAGTAGTGTTGGTAAAGATTAGCCAGTGTGAAAGGATGCCTAGGAAGGAAATTTATGAGAAGAAACAGTTCAAATCAAAGTGTAAAATGTGCAGTAAAAATGAACGGTGAATGAGAAGGAAAGAAGCAAGCAGTCCAGTCTGGTAAAGCATTGAGCAATTTATTCCTCACGCTCAACCATGACAGTAGCACACTTCAGATCTGTAGAGTCTGTTGTTGTTATGGTTAGTTGAACTTTAACCTTTAGTTATGTCATATATACTGTTTATTGAAGTGATCTGAGCAAACTTTGTTATAGTCTTTTCCAAGGTTGTCCTCAGTATGCATTTCAGTGCATTTACAATTATAAAAAAAATGCCACATTGCAACAAGTATAATTATACCATTTAGTAGATTTTTTTTTATTGTTCTGCATAATGCAGTTTTCAGGCACATCATAAAATATTGTGCAACAATATATTATACTGAACTAGAAAAATATACACACAAAAACAGCAAAATCTTGAGAGAAATATACTGTACAAGTGTGGAAAATAGGCTACTCTGACATAATCCTCTCCCCACATGGCCTTTAGACATTCACAAGAGGCTTCAGTATACAGTAAGCACAACTCTTTGTATTCTGACATTTTTTTTTAAGACTTAACCAAACCGAATAACCACAATAAGATTGATATAGTTATGAATAAAGCAAGCATTCACAGTAAATATATACTGCAGTTACTGGAAACTTTTTTTTTTTTGTAACTATTTAAATCTAGAGCTTAAACACCTTTTTTTTTTTAAACTCCTGTCACACATTGGTTCAACAGTCACCATATCAGCAAACGCAAAACCACCACGCGACTCACAATGGCAGATCTATTTGTGAGTAGACCTACAAGCGGCTCTACATATAAATTGTACAGGTTTCTGAGAAAAGATCATAAGAGATTACTGCTCAATGTAAGATGATGTGAGTAAGCTCTCCAGTCCCTCAGTAATAATAAAGAGGATAGAGTATCTCGCCTCTCTCCTCCATTCTGAACACTACAATGAAAAGGTAACTCTTGTAAAGAAAGGCAATGGTACTGTATGTCAGTCCTCAAATGCACTGAAACAGATGGGAGAGTAGTGATCGCAGGAAAGTCATTGGATTCAATGATGCAGAAACAGAGTAAAGTATGGCCGAAAGAAAGAAAAAGATGCTAGGGGAAAAAAAGTGAGCATCGTAGGCGGATGAGGCGACAGCACAGTCTTTCCAAAAGAGCATGAAAACTGAATTTGGCGATCTGGAATGCTCAAGCATGAAGAAGAACTGAAGACCTCGGCGGTCAGTCTCGCTAGTGGAGGATGAGGCAGAGGAGGACAAGTGGTCACAGACAGGTCAGGCTGTCATTACCGTTCTCCAGGTTCTCGTTGCTCTCGTAGCAGCCTGAGTCCCGCGGGGAATCCCCCATGAGGCCACGCCTGTCCAGGAGCAGCTTCTCCTGTGAGCCTCCAGACTGGCTGCCCCGCTCCGGGTCGCTGCTGCCTGCAGGGCACAACATCACCAACAGGGGGCAACAGTCACATTCAATGACCGAGGGAAAGGTGCTGCTAAAACACAGTGCATGCGTATTTTTGTTTTTCCTGTTGTTATGAAAATCAATGCCCAGTGTAAATATAAAAACTGCAAGAACCATACTGCATGAGATGTGATTTGTTGCTAAGGGTAAAATATGTGACAAAACAGCATTACAAATGAAATACTGTCCTGCAAAGACCTGCAAATCATTTTCTGCAGATGTAAAAAAAAAACACATGGGTAGACAGACTTCAGCACAAAATCACATCACCATCATCTTCTCATCCTTTTTCAGTGAAATTTAAAATTACTATTCCCGCGAAAATCGTGATCAAGACAAGCATAGCATTACAAATAATGTATGCGTACGTGTGCACATGTTGCAGAGACTGAAAACCAGAAAAATGACCAAACAATAAAAGCAGCAGGTAACTGATCTGTGCATGAATCATGAGCATGAATCAGGCTGAACCTCTGGAATATGACAATTCTGTATGAATAGTATTTATTCAAGAGGATATAAATGAAGCATTTCAAATGGACATTTAACTAGTATTGTCACATATCAGCTTTTTAACGCCACTTTTCATCCATAGTCCTTCATTTAATGTCTTTTATGTGATTCATAAATAGGTGACCTTTTATGTAAACATCCATTAGGTGATCTTGTCTTTAAGTAAGTGATGCACCCTCAGAGTTATATGTCTCTCATATGTGTGAGTAGTGCTGAGGTGCGGCCGGCTGACCTACCGTCGTACTCCTGCAGCAGCTCCACGGCTGTGAGCAGCACGGCTCTGTGCTGAGGGTCTCTGATGTTCAGCTCGTCCAGGTCCTCCTCCTCCAGCAGCTTGAACGTGTCCAGATCCTCGTAGCCGTTAAAAAGGAAGGTGGGAAGATGCTCCTGTGGAGACGGACAGAGGAAAGACAAACAGGTCAATAGACACATTAGTGGTGGGAAGTTATCTGACCTTAAATATTTTGGATATTTTCATAACTGTTCAAGAAGAAAATTTGCTTCCAAAACAAAGTGTAGCTCAAAATGCGGGTCAGTTTTACTCCAGTTAACAAAAACTAGATATGTAAACAAACCTATACAACCTCAAAATACATAAAAAAAAACCCTCATCTTTAGTTATCACACACTGTCAGGCTTTGTATCAAAAACTACCTTTCATAAGGTAAAAAAACAGTTTTCAATACAGTAAGTCAGTGTAAACAGGGACATTGTTAGCGTATTAGAGTTTGAGTGCTGATTTTGTGTCAGACTGCAATATGGATCAGGCTTAAAAAAGTATACTTTTGCCATAATAAATTCTTCCCAGGGATCAATAACACATCTAATCTGCTTCCCTCTCCACTCCATCTTTGTGTAGAAGAATCTGATTCTGTCTCTCTGGCTTTCTTTGTCTCTCTCTTTCTCTTTAATCGGTTCATTACTTTGAGGTTGATGCGCTCCAGCAGCTCCTCCACAGAGGTGGGCTTGGGTTGCCGGGCCTTCCTCCTCCTGCGCGTCTTCTTGGGCTTCACCTCCTCCTCATTCAGGACGTCCACGTAAATGAACTTGAAGGTGCCGACTTTGCCGTTGAGCAGCCCCATCCACGTTCCCATCGGTGGCTTGCTGATGATATCAATGACATCTCCACTCTGAAAAAACAAAAGACCGGTAGCTTTAAAGACTTGATATGAACCAAATGTTCAGCGTGTTTGAGAATGAGGAGTGATACGAACTTAAAGCAGCAATCCAGGAGCCTCTTGTTTTTTTGATGATAGCGCCATCTTTGGTGCTGATTTCTGTAGGTGGCGCTCTTTTCTTTGTTATCTCAACATGCTCATGTTATCTACCTAGTTCTCAAATTTAAAAGCTTTTGTGTCATGCAGTAGAGTCACAAAATCAAAAATTGTATATATAAAAATGCCTGATTATGCATCTTTTATTATTTAGGTATTGATTATTTAATTAATTTCATTTCATTAAAAAAGGCGCAGGGGTCAAGTTAATTATATTCTAGGCTACTGTGTTCCTGGCCTCTCCTGAAAAATGCTCTGCCTTCTTTTGAGTTTCATTATTTTTATTACAAAAACAAACATGTACACATAGCTAACATAACGTAAAAATGCACGTTTTGCTTTGTTTTCCCTTTAATTCAACTTTTATAGTGTATTCTGTGCACATAAGCTAAAACAGGATTGGAAAAAATAAATCATTTTACATGGAAGTGGTCCTGGCTTGGGCAAAGCAGCCCAGATTTTGTGTGCTGGAGCTCATGCTGGCTCCCTTTCCTCTGGTCCAGCTGGCACGCCGTCCCGCCCAAATGTAACCCCCAGATGGTACACTTTGAAGTGTGTATTGTGTGTTTTAGTGGATCAAGGCTTGGCCATACCTTCAGCTTGAGGGAGTCGGTGTCATAGGGACTGGGAGTGAAGTCGGTATGAACCAGAGCGCGGCCACAGAAAGGCCCGCGATACGGCAGCTCGTCCTCCTCTCCGTCCTCAGACTTGACGCTCTCTCTGTTGCTGTTGGAGGAGTCGGTGGTGCCCACCGTCTGGCCACCTACGCAAAACCACAGAGGAAGAACGAGTCACACCAAGACTCCACGGGTGGGTTAGAATGTGCAAAATATTTTCAACTGCAATAAACATCACTTTTTTAAACACCAAGCTGCCTTCAATTTGGAGAAAAGTACTTTGTCACCTTTTGTTAATCATTAAGCTGCTATTACTATTTCTATTTTTTACACCCATTAAAGTTTTTTTTTTTTTTAAAGGAAGTTGTTCCTTATCTGATGTGAAGGTCTGGGGACAGATGATGCTGTCCTGCTGTAAACGCTGTGAGGCAAATTTGTAATTTGTGATAATTTGCTATACAAATAAAATGGACTTAACTTGACTTTCCTGCTGTTTTCTAGTAATGGCTCTACTTACTTGTTTCATTTTAACTACACCACGCCATGTTAAATTTCATTGTGCATGAGTATAATGACAAAAAAGATCACTCTATTCTGTTCTATTCAAAACTAATATTTCTTTTACTCTGTCCAGAGCGCCAGATGTGCCCACCCAGCTGGCGCGCCAAAGCCAGGTTAAAACAAACACTGAGAATGATGTATGTGCAAGTAGTATTTTACCCAGGTCTGGTGCACAATCACACTGTAAACACACACACACACTCACACACACACTTACTCATGGAGCTTTGTCCGCTGAGGGAACTCCTAAGGCTCTCCACAGAGCCGCCTGGCTTCAGTTTGGGTTTCTCCAAGGAGTCGGAGTCTGTCTGAGGAGAGTGAGGGCAGCTGGATATGCGGTCTGGGCTTGACTGGGAGACAGAGGAGAAAACAAAGATGCTGATCTTCACCTGGCACACAGTTCACAGCAGTAACCCAGACTGGTTAGTGTTTATAACAGTCCTGCTGAATTCATTTTTACAGACGTTTTTCAGGTCAGGACACAGCTTTCAACGGAAAAACAAAGAAAAAGAAAAAGAAAGGAAAGAAAATGACAAATCAGGATGTGGTGAATATGTAATATGTACCTGTTCAGAGAGTGAGCAGTGGTATCTCTTTGATATGCGCTTCCTCATGGTGTCTCTCACTGACTTGACCTTTTTGCCCAGGGAAATGCGAGACGTTTGCGGAGACTTGACACCGTCTTTAACACCGCCGTCTCCATCTTTTTTCTGAAAAAAAGCAAGACGCGAATAAATCAGCAAACAAGGATTTCCATTTCTTTTTTTATTTTGAGTCAATCTGTAGAAATTCAGGAGCAAGACGGTCACATACGGTGATCTCGCAGTCGCAGCTGACTGAGTGCAGTGACCGGTTGGTTAGATCGAATCCTCCGAAGCTGCAGGTTCTCTGTGGAAGAAAAGATAATCAGGTCATTTAATATCCATAGTTAATCTTAATGTATGTGCCATTTTTTCTCAAAACAATCATTTACCACATATAAATTCACTGTTTGTTGAGGATATCGGAGGATTTACAGCTTCAATATGGTACTTTTTTCCACATTGAAATAACAAAACATAAGAATAGGGTATAGTATACATGTTTGTGTCTGTCTGACATTGACAACTATTTGGTTTGGGACATTTTTGGGCATATACCATTTGTGGGCACATCTTACTGCAAATTACAAAGTGAAGCCAGCAGCCACAAAAGAGTGAAGTCATGACAACAACTCTGGTGGAAATCAGTACAAAAAAAAAAAAAATAGAACAAAGTTAATGTAGAGCAGACACGAATACTGCAGATTGGCTGTGTTTGCTGTCTGCTACACCAGAAGGTTGTATCCATCCGCCGCCAACAAGTGTGAAATAGAGGCGGATAGATAGAGTTTGCTGGTCTTCTCAGGCGGGAAATAGTTCCCAACAAAACTTCTCCTCCAAGGGCTGTGGATTACGTTGGGTATCCGTATCTTTGGCCCCATTTACACCTGGTATGCAATCTGCATCCAGACTCGTTACTGGGATAATCAAAAAATGTTAATGCCAGGTGTTAATACAAGTCCTGACAACATATCTGGATTTTAATACCAGGTATAAATGGGGTCATTTGGAGAGAGATGTTGCTGTTCAGTTTTTCACATGTATGTGTTTTACAGTTTGAACTCCATAAACAAATGACGATCCAGCCTTATTATATTGGATGCCAGGAGATAGGGAAGATTGTAACAGACTGGAAACCTCGCCAAATAACAAGATAAGAAATGATCTGGGTGGATAGACTGCAACAGGGTTAAGTGGGAAAATATCTTGTTTTGTAATTTGGGCAAGCTGGCGAAAAAAAAAATGAAATTCTGGATTTAATATTAGGTTTGTCTGTGCTCACCCCGTGGTGGCTGAGTGGGCTGAGGGCCCGGCGGCGCAGCTCTCCATCGGTCACCGAGCGGGCGATTTTGGGCTCCTCGTCGTTGCAGCCCTCCGTGTCAGACAGCGAAGAGCCGCTGCCTCGACCCGCCTCCCTCACCACCCCTTCAACGCCTTTCTCCTGGTGGCTGGGGCTGCTGCTCGACTTGCTGAAGGCCTTGAAGATCTTCTGGCTGCTGCAGGTGTCCAGGCTGCTGGAGGAGGGCGAGGTGGTCAAGCTGTCAGAGTCCCTGTCGTAGGTCAGCTGCTCCCGCAGAGCCGAGGCCAGGGAGTCCACGGGACACGCCAGCGGCTTCTTCTGCACACCAGAGTAGAGGGAGGAGGCCGTGTCCGCAGAGGGAGGCCCGTCTATACTCAGACACTCTGAGGGGGGATAAAGGATAGGGTGTAGGATAATCATGAACATGTGTTAAAATATAAAAAGTGCATGTGCAAAATGTAAAGCAAGCCTCTTGAGTCGTTTAAAATTAGGGTTAAATTTTTCAAGAGCATCAGCCCAGATGCTCAACAGAGTGGAACAAAACCTGACACGCAAGAAAGGAGGATATCTGGACCTCTTCAGCAGGGAAAAATCTACTCTGGAGCACTGTTATTAATTTAAGGTGCAAAAACAGGACCAAGCTTTTAATGTCGCAGCAAGATACCCCTTTCATTACACTTTTATTAAAGCAAAGTATCAGCAATGTGGCCCACTGACGATAGACTGGAGGTTCCTTCTTGTCGACAGCTACATAAGAACAGTCTGTATGCCTGCAATGAAATTTGATTTCCTTTGCACATTTTATTTTTAAACAGAGTTTCACTACCACAGCACACCTGCAGTGGCTGTCACTGCCTTATGAAATTTCATACATACCGAAAAAAATTCAATAGAACCTTTTTGAATTAAGAGTTTTAGCTCCCATGATCTAAATATTTTTAGCTTTGCCATCCTTCCAAGAAAAAAAAAACCTTGGAGGAAATACTGAATATTTGCGATTATCTGGCATAAAGATACTGAATATCATCGCAAAATATGAGCAACTTAAGTCAAATGTAGTCATTATCAGCCCTCAGGAAGCCACACTGGTGAGACCCTATTCAGAAAGACTATATGAATGATGAAAGTAAATGATGAACTGATGAAACTCAAGTATCAGGATGTCATTACTGGCCTTCAGATACATGTATCCGTCAAATCTTACTATCAAAGAAAATTCAACATGCGAAACACCCTGCACACCCTGCACACACTTAACTTAATGCTTGCTCGAGCACACAACCTCATATTCTCATATTCAGAGGCGTGGTGTGTGACGCTCTTGTTGCGCTATTTTCCCATGATGCACATTCCTGCTGCAAACATCTATCTGGTTTTGCATCTTTGCTGTGAGTGCAGCATGAGTGTCCACAAACATAAAAACTAACGTCATTTCTCTCCTCATCTTTTTTTTTCATAAAGCAGGATCACATTACAGAGGGGGGATAGAGGAGAGGGTCACGCAGAAAATGTTACAAAACACCTTAAAATTTTAAATTAGCGGCAAAATCCACTTAGACGATGTGAGACAAAGTTCGCCGGTGTGTATTTACTACCGTCTAGGCCAGGCCTCTTGGATTCGTCGATTCTGATCAGCTTCTTCTTCACCTTCCGGGTCGAGTTGACCAGCTTGTGGAGCCTCTTGAAGGTCACAGATTCTTCCTGC
Source organism: Myripristis jacobus (assembly GCA_900302555.1). Classification (NCBI taxonomy): domain Eukaryota; kingdom Metazoa; phylum Chordata; class Actinopteri; order Holocentriformes; family Holocentridae; genus Myripristis; species Myripristis jacobus. Next base: position 64,256 of record OMLB01015011.1, read on the forward strand.
TCGTTGTCGGACAGGTCACACGGCTGAGAGGTGAGAGGCAGACGAGAGAGAGGCCTTTTGATGATGAACCTTTGGACCGGGGCTGTAATTCCATACCATCAAAGTACAGAGCAATAGCATATGCATAATGAACTGTTGTCAGAAGTAATTTCACCTGTTTCTGGCCTGGTTACAGGGAACTAGTTTGTTGTTTTTTATGCGCTTAGAAAGGCGTGTATGTTTAGTGTGTACATGCCGTAGGAGCAGCTACAGAAACCATATGTTGCTTGGTATAAATATGAAACTGCAAACCGCACTGATGACACATGGTCTGCTTACATGTCACGCTGATACAGACGAGAAAAGGCTTTTCATGTGGGGAAAAAAAAAAAGGCATGTGACTTTGGAAATCATTATCATAGAGCCACACAAAAAAACACAAGGACTTTATATAGCTTCAGAACATGCTACAACTAAGCCTACAATGTCCACATGTTTATTCATTTATGATATAGTTGATGGGGACTGACACAATGTACACACACACATACTGAAAAAAGCTATCCGATGCGAGTATCATCGTGTTTGTAGCAGATGCTAATCCCTAGAAGGGCTTTTGTAAAAATAAGAGATTAAAATTGGAAAAAAAGACTAGAAGGTAAACTGCAAGACACAGTAAAACACATTTAGCGGAAATATAACTACAGATAATAATCCCAGGGAGTGAATTAAGTGTTAAGGGCTGCACTGTGAAATTATCGCGCTGACTCTCAGAAATGAATTGAAAGTTTCGTGCTAAAAATCGAAAGCCACACGCATACATGTGAGTTCTCGTCCGCCGGCACGCTTTCTGTAGCCCAAAATAAATGCGAAATGACGAAGTGAAAGCTGGTTGTCAAAAACAGATTCTAAGTACGATTCTAAGTTCAGCAAACACGGTTTTAAAAACAAATAACCCTCACACACACACACACACACGCATACAAATCATACACATCACACAGAAAGTGAAAGAAAGGGACGAGGAGAGAGAAATAGTGAGGCCATCCAGACAAATCTGAAAAATGTGCCCTGAACCTGAGCCCTCTAATCACCCCATGCATACATGAAAGAGCTGTTGCCTGCATAACAGGGCTCTGTGCTGAATCCGCTCGCTCACTACAGCACAATAGGGGGTTAGCGCTTTGACTGCGATGAATAGAAGTCCGCCCAGTGCCCTGCAGTTGGGAGAGGGCCCTGGGCTGCAGGGCTTTAGAGGGGCCCCGGTTCATAGCCAGGACAGGGACAGAGGGAAAGAGAGAGGCACTGTCAACAGCTCAGCAGCCTTGGCACGGGTAAACCGGCGGCCCTCATGCACAACACTCTGCCTGAAGTAGTGATTCAGCATAAAAAAGCGGCTAAGATGCTCTCAGACGGGGGAGTTTAGAGACTTACGTTGCAGCTGAGCGACTCGTTTGTGGTGGGATTGGACGCGTCGGCCCAGTCTGCGGGATCGGGCCTGCAGGATTGTCTGTTCTGCATCTCAAACTCCTTCAGCTGCAAAACAAGAGGCCGCGTGAGCGTCACTGTGCACGGTCACTCAATGTCTGGCACACATATGACCGTTAATTAGTGGAATAATGAAAAATACACTCTCCTCTCTCCATAATAAATGAAGAGAAATGTTTTTTTTCCAACATTTTCTGACTGTGCTGTTATAAAGTCATGTAATTGAAAATAAACATTATACTAGGGAAATTAAATCTTGGTTATTTAAGGTTTTGTAGACTGATAATTCTTGTGTGCCTTCTATTGTTACTTATAAGATTACAGCCTACAGATATTTCTGCCAACAGATGAAAACCTTTTGCAGTCAAAATTTGTCTTTTTCTTGTAATTTTCTGTTCCTCTCTTGTTTTATAATTGAGAATATTGTATGTGCCCTGCTTGGAAGAAACATACTCAAAGGCCCAAGATGTTCAGATTACCAGGTAAACTTCATTTTAAGTGAAATAATAATAAGATGACAGGGAATGAGGCAACTCGGGGGTGAGTTCGTTTGTCAGTGATCAGTGTTCACCCTCAAAGAAAAACAAGAAAAGCACTGAAACCTCCATGTGAGGTGGATTCTGGGATCTGTGACATCATACCCGCGCCAGGGCTTCCTCGACGGAGATCATATTCTCCTTCACCATCATCATCAGCTGGATACGCTCTTCATCACTCATGGTAATCTCACTGGCCACAAAGCCGACGTCATCGCCTGTTAGGGGACAAGAAAAAAAAAAAAAAAAAAAAAAAAAGAAAAACACCACG
>OMLB01015013.1:0-25445 GCA_900302555.1 Myripristis jacobus
AATGATTTAACCTGACCCAATTAAAGCCCATGCACCTTCATGCGTGCCCTGCTCAGGTAGATCTGGCTCAGCCAATCAGCATGAGGCCCACATGGATCAGGTGTGAAAGAGTTGAGCTGCAGCAAAAACTTGCAGGGCAGGGGGTCCTTGAGGACTGGGTTGGGAACAACTGGACTAGACAATCGTTTTGTTTTCTCGAGTTCTCGAATTAATTATCTCGTTATCACGAGAAAACGGAGGAAAAATATCTCGTTATCACGGGAAAACGGGGAAAATTATCTCGTTATCACGAGAAAACGGAGGAAAAATATCTCGTTATCACGGGAAAACGGGGGAAATAAAATGTATGTAGGTATGGCCCTTTAGGGCTTCCGTAAAATTCAAACATTTGATAGTAGTAATAATAATGGATGGATGGATGGATGGGATTCTTTCTTTCTAATTTTTTAAGATGTGGCACAGTAGCCTAACCATTTTCCACCCCAACCCTAACCCTAACCCTTTTCAATGTATTGAAAAGTTTTTTGGTTTTTTTTCATCACACCGTTGAGTAAAATGACTTTTTTTCTAATGGTGATGCAAATATGTGTCAGAAATAAAACCCTTAAAACGCTGACAAAGTTTGTTATATTTTTAAATCCATTCAAATTTCCAACACTTTTTATTTGTGAGACACACCCACTGTCCACCTTGTGGGTGTGTTTACCCATGTTCATTTAACATATAAGCACAGGTGTCATATATTCATTGTACACATCTTTTTTTTTTTCTAAGCACCAAAGAGTCTTTTGAGGTTGTGAGACATTTTAACGTGCCTGTTTTTGGGGTAAACGCTAATCATTCAACACAGCTTTTTTGTTTGACTTTATCTTTTGAACAGCGTACCAATGGCTTTTCATCACAGTGAATATCCTCGTATTTTATCTTGTGCTATGCTTTTCTATTAATCCCAGTGTATTTTAGTAGAAACCAATTTTACCATATTCTCATCGGTTTTATTTGCAAGGTTACCATGTTGGTGTTAACAATCTGGCTGATGTTGATGTGTGGATGCTTTTGTAAACTGTTACAGGCAGCCAAAATACCACGGTTATACATTAGTAGCACATAACGCCTCCAGGTTTGATAATTACGTACTGTTGGAATACTCTGTAAAACAAACTCCTATGCTGACTATGACAGGTAGCAGTTATTCTGATGTATGACAAAGCATACTGACAGCGTTCAATTCATTCATTCAGTTTTCCTCCATTGCGTCTATCAAAAACACCTGCTGCCTTAGGGTTTGAGGATTTAGAGGAAGGATATTTTCCACACGAGTTCAACACTAGGCAGAACAAGTACTACATCAGCAAGTACCCTGTTCCCTCTTACCACAGGTATGATGGCATGAGAGACAGTGAGAAAATGGCTCTCATAAAGTGGTACGACACAGTCCGCAAGGAAACCTTTGATTTTCAGGCAGAGATTTGCCATTACTGTGTTGATGTGGAGGTGTTGCGCAGGGCATGTACGATGTATCGTGAGACTTTTCTGTAGCACACACAGCTCAATCCTTTTGCATTCATCTCTCTGACCTCTAGCTGTATGGGGCCATTCCTTCACTATTTCTGCCAAAAGACACCGTGGCTCTTGCATGTCAAATGCCATATTCAGTCCAATTTGAATCCTGTCACTAATGTCTGCTACAGCAAGCTATATGGGCATGGGCTTAGAGTTGTAGTGATGTGGGAGTGTGAATGGCGGGAATGAACAAAATCAGACCATGCGGTCCAAGCTTTTCTGGCTGGTTACAAAAAAACAGAGCGCCTGGACCCAGAGAGGCGCTCTTTGGTGGTCGTACAAATGCCATAAAGGTGTATCACAAAGTTGGAAGTGCTGTTGAAAAAATCAGATACTACAACTTCACAAGTCTGTATCCAACCGTTCAGGCGAAAAACTGTACCCTGTCAACCAAGAGTTATTGATAATTATTGACAATTATTTTGGGTTTGTGAAATGTACTGTGCTTCACCGAGAGGCTTGTTCCACCCTGTTCTGCCCTCTAAGTGTCACAACAAGCTTTTGTTCCTGCTGTGCGGCAGGTGCGCTGAGGATTTGAACCAGACGAGTGAATGTGCACACAGTGACAGCGACAGACACCTATCAGGCACTGGGGTCTCGTTTGAGCTCCAAAAAGTGGTTGAAAAGGGTTGCCAGATTGTGAGCATTGATTAAGTGTGGCACTTCACCAACAAGACCGATACATTGTTTAAAGATTATGTCAAAACCTTTCTAAAATGCAAGCAAGAGGCATTTGGCTACCTGGGGCATGTTTAAACACCTGAAGAACAGAAGAAGTACATTGATTACTATGTTGAAAAGAAGGGGATTCAATTTGGTCCCGATAAAATCTGTGTCAATAAAGCAGTCAGCGGTTGTAATCAACTGCTGCAGAACTCTTGTGGAACAGGTTTAGCTTGAGGGTTAATTTGCCTTCGTGTGAGTTGATTACTGAACCTGCCAAATTTACTCAACCGATGTTCAGCGATGACAATGTGCGGCAGTTCTGTTTCATCTCGGATTATGTGGCCATGGTGCAGTGCTGTTATGCAGACGGTAAAAGCTCCAGAATGAAATATGTAAATGTCTTCCTAAGGGGCCAGGACAACCGCCTATGCTGGACTTACGCTTTATGACTTGATGGACAAACTGCAAGTGCACGTGTTGGATTGTGACACAGACAGTGTTGTTCTTTACATCGCGTGCTGGTGATTGGGTCCCACCCCTTGGCTTGTTCCTCGGTGATTTGACCAATGAGATAAACGATGGTGACATGTGCAGGCTCCTCAAGGAAGATTACATCACAGAGTTTGTGTTCCAAGTGCTCCGCACATCGTACGCAACATGGTAAAACACGGGTCAAAGGCAAAGGTGTGACATGAAATGCTGAAAATGCAGTTTTGGTCACTCAGAAGTCAGTGGAAGGTCTGGTCCACTCTTTTGTGACCAATCAGAATATCGATGCACACATGAGGACTGTGTCTGAAACCATCCAATGCGATAAAGAGAAGTCTCATCTGAAAAACAAGACAGTTTTTAAGAAAGTCCAGGTCATGTACTAGAAGTGTGCTGTCTGATTATACCACCCTGCCTTATGGACACTAGGACAGGGTTTGATGGCAGACTGCAACATCGTTTAGCGTGGTGGTGAGCGATGAGCACTCTCGATACTTTTTGTCAGGAGCGTTATCAAAAACACATTGCAGGTTATTTCACACAAGACTGATAAGAGTGTTTACATTTTCTCATGCTGGCACCCTTTATTTAACACACTCCTTAAGATAAGGGAAATTAACTTTGTGAGCGGCTGACCACAATCTCTGTGTGACGATGCAGTACAGAGAAGAACAACCTGCTTATCGGAGACGATGTAATGAACGATGCTAGCAACAATATAGAGGTACAAAATGTTTTCACCAAATACGTTCATCATAGGAATCTCAGCTGTATTTACTTAGTGCAAAATCTTTTCATTCAAGGCAAGGCTAATTGGACTATTAGTTTGAACACCAACTCCCTCATTTTGTTGAAGAACCTGACGGATAAATATCAGGTTACTCTGTTGGGTAGACAAATGTTTCCTGGTAACACTAGATATTTTTTAGAGGCTTTAAATGATGCCACCAGCTCCACCTATGGTTATCTCCTTATAGATTATAAAGCTAAAACACCAGATTATTTGAGACTCAGAACGGCCTTGCTATCAGATTAACTGGTTGTATATATATCCCTAAAAAATATAAAAGGTAGGCTATGCCGTCAAGCATGCAGAGACATCTCGCTCTTGTGGAGTATATATATATATATCGCTGCCAAGTGTGCGAAGGGTTACTGTGGGTGTGTGCGGCTGTGTGAGAGAGCTCTCAGTGTGATTAGAGGTAATATCCCTCTGACGGACAAACAGTACAAATTGCTGAAAAAGAAGAAAGCAATCGTCAGAAAAGAAGCTGCCAAAAATCAAACTTTTAAAACGGAAAGAGCTGTCAGCCAAACTGCAGGAGGGCTTTTATTACCCCTGTTAGGTGCAGCTATCCCTTTTATATCCAGTCTTTTAAATCGGGGGTGAAATGACTGAAAACGAATGTTGTTAGTCCCTCAGCATCGATTGGGCTTGTTAAAGCAGCAGGAGGAGCAAAATACTGGAGCCAAAAGACATGCAGTCCAAAATGAACTGGACAGAGATGTGATTTATGTTCTGAATTTACCAGATATAGATGTGTATGAGAAGGCCACTACGACCCAGCAAACAGCTCAAGTTTTGATGTTACAACAGGTGATGACGGCACTGATAAACAGGATCTGACTGTAGAAGTTTTAAGAAACAAGAAAAATGCAGAATATATTTTGGAAGAGTTGAGTCGATCAAAAAAAAAAAAAATCACAGACAAATCAGGATGAAATTATTTTATATTTATATTTGTCGTGGCTTGATTTTTATTTTTTTTTCTCCTTGTATGTCCCACATGCCTCGTAAATTGTCTTTCTATGTACTTATCAGGTAATTATCGAGACCATTTGCCAGTTGTTATGCTTTTGTTTTATATTTATTTTATGTGTGATGTTTATGTTTTTAAAAACATTGTAAACTTTTAAAATGCATGAAAGCATTGATAATTGATAAAATTGTGATGGTTGTTACGTAACATTTAGGTTACACACTATTTCCCATATTGTACACATGTGAAATTATATCCATGGCATACATTAGGTTGTATTTTGTCCACAAATTGAAAAACCATTGCATCATTGCAGAGGAGATCGGTTACATGCATATTTATCAGCCGTATGTAAGGCATTCCTGTTCGTATATGACTCAGAAAAAAACACACAATGTTGACTGGTTGCAAGGTGATTATTCTGAACCCGTCGCCACAGTTTTTCACAAGGAAATTGATTTTGATCTCTGATGGAAAATTGTCACAGTCAGGAGGGTTGCCAGAACCAAAGCAGTATCCCTGTTGGTGTTTTGTGATATAAATAGCCAGCCAATGCTCATCAGGCATGTTAGAGGGATGTGTGTTTACAATCAACACGGTGGCAAATTTACAGACATTGTATTTTGGGAGTTCCAACCTCGCATTGCCTCTTTTAATTTGGGAAGCATTCCCTGAGCTTCCTCCATCGGGCTCCAGGTTGATGCAGAGTAAAGTATAACCATGATCGAAATCTCAACGAGACATGGCCAGCCATCTGTCTTTTAGATGGCATCTGAGGGTTTGTAGCAGTTGATAATACTCTGTGGCATGTGGTTGAAAGGGCCTTGCCGGATGAGCTTGACCGTCGGTGTACAGATATATAACCTCTGCATGTATATCCCTCGTTATCAAAACATCCTACTATTACAAATTTAGGGATCTGTCCATAGCACAGATTTTCTTGCTTGCACACCCTTGTTCCAGCTTGGATGGAGAAAGTTTTCAAAGCCACCTTGCCTATAGCGTATTTATCATTAGTATGCTAAATACACCTAAATACACCTTCTTTTCAAACACACTGACTGACAAATCAGCGCGTATTGGCACAATTAACTGCACAAAACGGCAATATGTTTTCATTGGCCTCTTTCCACCAACCCCTGATGCATCCTTGTGTGGATGAATCATTCATATGACTAATGTGTCTGTACAGAACAGGTCTGGGCTGAACTGGGTATCTGTTGTGTCTTCTCTGTAGTTAAGCAGGCATTCAAGTTATTCTGTGGTATGGATATGTGTTGGAGGACTGCAATATAAGCCTTTCTCCCAGCATTATATCAACCTGTGTGAAAAGTGTGCACCCCGGATAGTTTACAAAACCCACATCTACGCCTTGAGTGAGGTTTGTGCCGTCGGCATTTGTAATTCTCACACGTGTATACACATAGGTGCCATTCAGATCAAAGTAGCCGAAATGTAAAAGTCCAGAGGACATGCTTCTGTTCTTGCCGAAACTGGAGGGATTTCAACAAACGTGGATTGTTCAGTGGAGGTCTGAGTGTCCGGCACGGTAAAACAGTCCAGTACAGTTTTCACACATTCCTCTGACTGATTATGAATGAGAGCCATGGTTATTTTCCACAAATTTTGAGCCTAAAAATATGTCTTTTGATAAAGGCCGGGAGCGTCTGCTCTGCTCCGCTTCTTTTCGACACCTCGTGGTGTTTTAGCAGGTGTTTTCCGCTTCTTAGGAAGAGGATGGTTACACCCACATCCTGAGGAGGGGCTTTTCAGAAGTCTTCAGCTATAGACTGTTACCCTCCTGCTTTGTTGATATGATGTTTCTTGCATAATTGGACACCACATCCCCAATGATGTTTGTGGCTGCTGTTTTTAAAAGCTTAGCCAAACTGAACCCTTTTTTTTTTTTTTTTAACAAGGGCACAGCCATCCTGAATAGGTTGTGAAATAGACCTCCTAAAGCTTGACCATATTGTGTACTTGTCCCAGTAAATCCGGGTAATTCCCCATCTGCCTGATTCATATGTCATATTTCTGGCATCATCGTACACGGTGTGCATCATTTCCAGCACAAACTTAGAAATGATAGCTGATGCTGATAGCTGATGATCCACAATGTTGCTGTGAAAAAATATATTATATATTCTGCCATGAATGCTGGCCGGATAAGGTGCAACAATTTGTGGCTGCTGGTATCACATACGGTTTTCATTTAAACGTTATGGTATGTCCTGCCCCCGAAAAGTCAACAAAACTTGTAATATGGCTGTCTCAGAATAATCGGCTTCACTAATTTTGTCCTGCAGTGCCATATCATATTATTTGGACATACCTGTACTGAAACATTACTAGGTAATATAACATAAAAGCTGTTTTTCTTATATATTATTCTGACACGAATATGCTTCAGCTCAAAAGTGAATGCGTAAGCAGGTACTATACACATTTTATTGCACATTAACAATATCTTTTTCAGAGACCCACAAGTGAAATATTTTCAGCCCATCCCAACAATTTCATGAGGACAAGTTGGTCAAAGTTGCTCTTGTAGAAACTCTCTGGGATCTCCCACAGGCACTCGGGATGTTTCTGGCATGGGCGATTCGTCTGACAACCGAAGCAGATCTCCTTCCAATACTTATTTAAAACAATAATCAATAGATGGAGGACAACTGATCTATGAAGCCCCCAGACAGCACACCATCTGGGTTTTCTCCAGCCACATACACATCATGTAACTCAGCGAGACACACGGATGCTGGAGGTGTCTGGAGAGCTGGAAGAGGTGGGGAGGATGATGGTGTCGGAGTCGAAGGTGCTGAAGGTGGCCACATCATTGAAGTTGGAGGAGATGGTGGGGGTGCCCACTTGCAAGCAACACAGTTACTGTCCAACATGTTCATCACACATACACGCACGCATGTGTGTGATAATCGTATAGAATACAACACATAACATACCATTTGTTATTAATAGTTGATGATTTTCGGCCTACACGTAGAGAGTAAGAGATCGCTTTGCACACCAGATGATATACCATTGAAAATAGGAATTTTCTAATATATTCATAAGAAGTGATGACTGTGTCTCTTTTGATTGCTTCATCAGCATTTTCAAGCACCCTTTGCAGAGCCCTCCAGTCACACTACTGGCTAAAGAAAACAGTTTTAAACCATGAGCCATATTCTTGAAGAGTGACAGGGCACGGGTGTAATCTCCATTCTTCATGGCCCCTGGCCACAATCACGCGCTCTCTATCCTCACAAGCACTGAGAAAAATAAATTTGTCTGGCGGCCTAACGAAACAATCTGCTTCAATACGGTTTATTTCAGGATCCATAGCGCTAATGCACTGAGACACATCAAGTGTCTCAGTCAAAAGTCAAAGGTCAAAGTCTGAACCGACGACAGAATGAAACAACTTCCAACCATTAACAGTTAAACTTCCACTCCATGTCTCGTCATCCGTAAAACCAGTGTTTGCACGAGTACGTATGCACAGTGTAACTCTCTACCCACTGACCCCATCGAATTCTATCCACCCTCTCCACGACATCAAGGAGATTCTGCTATGAAGAAAAAAGACGGGTAAACGAGTACGAGGGATCTGTGCTTATATGTCAAACTCTCCCAGACCGTTCGCCCACAAGGAGGAGCATAGGTGTGCCAAAAAATCTTTTTATACTCCCCATCAGACAGCCTCCCAGACAAAGGAGGAGGAGGAGGGCAGTGTGTGTGTGTGTGTGTGTGTGTGTGTGGTTAGGGCTAGGGTTATTCTGCTTAAATTTCTAATGCTTTAGCTAGGAGAGAGCTCTGGATTTCTTTGGTCCCTGTGCTGTTTCTGTGATCAATCGACCTGGCCTGGCACAGTGAGGCTCACAAACTGACCTGTGCCAGCTCTGTCCATGTTGTAATCCAGACAGAGCAAAGCAAGCGCTAAAATTAGCTGAAAGGGCAGGAACAACAACACTATCAGGACCCGAGGTCATCTCTGATGGCTGTGCAAGCTTACAAGAAGGGCGATGCCCTTCATAAAAATAAAACCAGGCATCGGCATGTGTGTCACTGAGTAGAAATGAAATATTAAATCTGGAGCGTGTGAATTCTACTTTGAATAAAAAGCCTTTTGGTCAAAGAATGAAAGCAAGTAAGCAATAAAGCTGTACTGGTGATTTAGTTACTAACTATACATCATCAATACTATGAACAACTTTACCATCAAACTGTAACAGTGTGTTGACTGCTATAAAATAGGCATCATGGACATAAACCATATTGGTAATTAGTAAATAAAATAAAGCGACTGTTATAACACTAAAATTAAGCAGAACTGAATTTAAATCAAGAGTGAAAAAGAGAGAAAAAAAAGAGCTGAATATATCAAATAAAAATAGTAATCATGAAGCCTGAGGCCCAACAAAATGTTTTTGTTTGGAGCAGAGTTTTCAAGCTGTGTCAGTGAATCATTACTGTGAATTATTACTGGTACTGTACTGTAAAGATGTTTGCCATGCCTCGATTGAATTATTGTTTTGGATAGAATGTGCCTTTTGGCTGAGGATGGCATATTTCCATGAGTCATGCGTGCTGTGTTTGTGTGTTTACAGGAACATGTGGATATTTGCGATGGTTGAATGATCCTGAGAGAAAAGCGAACTACTGAATGTCAGCAGCGTGTTGTTTGTCTCACATTTTGACCGAACGCAATCCTCACAGTTTGAGGTGAAAACACTGGCACGGCGTATTTTCCCATGCAGATGATTTGTTGATCTGCTTTACCCACTTATGCTCTTTTCGATGCTAGGGCAAAACCTGGCATGTTATTAATCTATTAGCAGCCAGTTATGTCATCTCGAGGTTTCTAGAGAATACAGTCTGAGGGCTTCACAAAACCTGCTCTTCCTGTTTGTGTTTCTTCCACAGAATTCTAGCCAAAGTTTTGAGGTTACTATCATGTCATCCGCATTGAGAAACGTGTGCAATGGGCTGGTGTATCTGGGTGTCACTTGGAATGGTTCTCAACTTACTTAGGTCAAATTCATTCATACTATATTTATATACGTTTCAACTTGGCCACTTCACCTGCCAGCATGGCTCTGCCCTCCACTGTTACACTGGTCAGCTATATTAAAACCCAATGACCTTTTCTGAAGAGTATTTTATAATGTATCTATCCAATCAGTATCCCAAGGACATTTTAAAATCCCACCTTCATGCACAGTCAAATGGAAAAAAACTGAATTTAAAGGTGTACCATACTCGAAGGAGTAAAGACATGAAAGGGAGAATGTCCACGTTCCATGGAGGGACAAAGGAGACACAGTTCTGAATAAATTTGTGTATGCAAAGCCGCACCCCAAGTCCTCTGTGTACAGCTCATTGTATAGGCCAGGACCAAGAGGCACAGATGTGCACATCTCAGTTGCATAATATTAAATTCCATCTATGTTAATGCAGTGCAGTCTGAGTCAGGTACAATGTGTACACAGAGACAGAGGTGGGTGGCAGTGAGTGCTGTGATAAAGGCAAAATGACGCAGAGATGAATAGTCGATACAGGTCGGCTCTCTAGAATCGATGGAGGAAAAAGCAAAGCTTAACCACAGATAAGGAGTGAAAGTGTGTGTATGAGCGTGTGTGTGCTTGTGTGCATGTTTAAGGATGTGGGGTGTTGGTGCAGGGTAAAGAAAAATTAGATTGCTTACAGAAAAAGGAGAAAAGGAAAGACTGCCAGAGACCAAAGAATGATAGAGAGAGAGAGAGAGAGAGAGAGAGAGAACAGATGGGAACTCATAAAACTCTTTCCAGGAAAGATAAAGCAACCCAGGGACATTTTGGGAAAACAAAGCAGGCTAGAACCAGTTAGGTGGCCTGTCTGAGATTAGCACCATGTTCATCAGCCGGTCTCAGCCTTTCTCTGCTCTGAAGTGTGACTGTGATTCACTTTTCATTACCCTACCATTGTTCTATTTAGTGTGAGGGCTGTACTTTAGCTTTTACCTCAAGTAACAACAGGAAAAATAGACGACCAAGGCTCAATATGGCTCATTAAAGCCTTGAATGTGTGTGTAAAAAAAAAAACCAAAAAAAAAAACCCCAATAATATAACCCCTGATTGGTCAAGAAGATTGTCTTGCATCTGTCAGAAGTTTTGATACAGACTTTAAACCCTGAAAATGTGAAGTGGTTCTGGAAAATAAGGGGCTGTAGACTCTGAACAACTTCTGTGTTCTTTCTGACGTGAGTTTTGCACAACCTGTTTGCAAATATAACTGTCGTAACATGCTGTAATCATCCGTGTGTCTCTGTGTGGTGGCTGTTTACTGAACAGACTTGCCTCTTGCTGTCATCACAGTGATACAGTGTCCACTTGAGTTATCGGGAAGCTCCGTCCACCAATAGGTGACGCACATCACCTATTAGTGTGGTCTGTAACATTGACGGATTACTGTACAACTCACATGTCACAGCTGATCCACTGAGCCTAAACATCCATGAATGGAAACTCAACCCCCATATAACATACAGGCACACTTTACTCACCCTGGTAATCTAACTAACAACTAACATATATACTGACACATCTGGCAAGATGTCAGGTTTGAGTTCAAGCACAGTGTCAGTTTAATTTGATTTATTTTTAACTTTAATGCCAGAGGGGAGGAGTCTTGGCTTATGGGAAAATGTGGGTCATTGGATAATAACAAAAAAAAGGTGAAAAGAAATGCTTTTTTACTTCTAGCTACTGAATGAAACTTAATAGATGCGTGCAAGTGCAATATTAGGATAATATATTTGGATCATGTTGGGATAAAGATAGACCTTTTTCAGTTTCTGTTAAGGCGTAGTGAATCAAAAGCAATGCTGCATACAGTGTAAAGGCGTTTATCCGGACCACTTGCCTTTGACAGCATTGATTAGTACAACCAACAGTGCTAATGAGCAAATGGAAAGTAAAAAAGCTCCAAGACTCTTTGTGAAAGTTTACATGAAAAATCAGTCCTGGGTGTAAAAATAAATGTTACACTTTGAGTTTCTGTTACGATCTGTCCACCAGCTATACTAACATGGCCAAAAGTGAACAGCCTTCATCTCAGAGGGTCCTCATAGCTGTCTGTCACAAGTAATCCCCGAGCAATGCGCTGCTATAGTGTTGGCACGTTAGCTCCTTTAGTGCCCTGCTTTAGTGTCTTTGATATACAGCTCGCTGCAAAGCCATCCTATCATGAACTTGGCTGTGCTCACAGTCATTCAACGGTGGCTCTTTGTACCAGATCCAATCTACAAATAGAAGCACAAAGGAACTAATTTGGTGTTTAACTGGACGTGTGTGTACAGACACGTGCACACAGACACGTGCACACCCTCGTGTGTGTATGCGCACATGCTCTGAACCTGTTTCTTTTACACTTACATTGACAGAAAGATACACAAGCAGAAGCACCAGGAGACATAAACACACTCAACCACCCTGTGCTTGGACTGCAGTGTGCACACGCATGCGCTCACACACACACACACACACACACCGGAGTAGGACTCAGTAGCTACGTTTCCTCAGTATTTTCTACCTCCTTGTGTGCTTCCTGTCATAAGCTCCGTCTTTCTTTTTGGCTGGTAGAACACTGACATGAGAACCTTGGGGACCCGGTGTTCCGGAACACGTAATTGGTTCATCAAAAGACCACTTTTTTTTTTTTTTTTTTTTGATGGCAGGGAGGGAACTCCATGTTCCAGTTTCAAGATGCCTGTTGCTGAGTGCAGGCACAGTGGGTTGTCATTGCTGTTGACAGGAAGACAGAATAATCCGAAGATTATCTTGTCATTTTTCAAAGAAGTGTTCCTCGCTGAATCACTATGCATTTTCTGTTCATTATGCATCTGAGATAATACACAAGCCTTGGAGCAAAGACAGGGAAACATGATTAGGCACTCAAATCAGTGTTTCTCAGCCTGTGAGAGCACCTCACAGGCATTTGCTGATAGTGAAAAGGGTAGTGAAAGAAATGCCTGCTATACAAAATGCTCAAAATGTTATATTTTTAACCTGTGATGACTGCTCTTCTTGTGAAATCATAACTATTTGCAACCTTGTGGCTCCTTTGAATAACGTATTGAATAACACTCGAAATAACCAGCTCGACTTTGTAATTTGATGTTGTGTATGAGGGAGTCACAAATAGGTAGGGCCCAAAGTTTGTAGAAAGTAGGGCAAGTTAGCATTAACTTGTGTGACAGAATGACATACTCCAAGTCCCGGTAATGGTGATACCCTAAATCATGGTAACAGTCTAGAGTAACAGTGAAATATTTTGACCAAATTTAGGTTTGAGCGTGTGACAGAGAGGCTAACATAAGTTCTTAATGGCAGCAGCACCATGTCTGTCTGTAGTCAACACACAGAGCGCCAGCTGGCTTACTCTGCCACGCTGACAGAAAGAGAGAGAGAGAGAGTGAGACAGAGAGAGAGAGAGAGAGAGAGAGAGAGGGGCAGTTTTTTTCCATGACGTTTCCTGTGTGTGATCGGTCGTGCATGTTTCCCACATTACAGTAGAGAAGGTGTAGTCACTCGGTATGCCATTTCAATTAACCACATGAATGCTGATCTATAGCAAAACTGAACAGGCAGGCAGGCGTTTTCAGAGAAAATACAAAGCAGTATCTGTTGACAAAACGTAGATGGGTTTACCTGAAAAAATGCATCTTTCCAGTGAAAAGCATGATGAAAGACCTACAAGGTACCCCAAAACTAGATGACCAGTGTCTGTGTATGTTTAGATGGATATATATATGATTTACTGCTGATTCTATGTTGTTGTGACCTCCTCTGAAGAAGCCATCCTCATGAGTGCTCCTGTTTACTCTGCATTGCAGATTGTATTGTTGTTGTTTTGTTTTGTTTTTATCGAAAGCTGCCACATGCCATACAATGTTTAATTTAAATAAAAACCTGAATTGTCAAGGGTGCATTTTCTAGAAGATTTCAAGCTGGGCCATTTTATGCCCTCAAGTGACTCTTTGTTAAACATAGAAGGACAGCATGGAGATTATGGCACCGGTAAGGCATGATGAAACTTCCTACACCAGTTTAGGTTGATGAAGCAGATGGATTGATACAGAAAAATATCTGAAAGATAAGTCATGCATAACCTAGTTGTGCAAGTTCTCATCAGCCTGCAGCTTGTTTTGACAACACAATCTCAAAAATGAGAACACTGTCAGTCAAAATTAATGGATTTAATATATGGGTATTAAGATACAAGACATTATCTCTATGGCTGTGACTTAGCCTGGAGGAGACTGAGTCACTGTGGTGCTCCTGTTACTTTTATTGTCTGTTTTCTGTTGGCCTGGTATGTAGCAAATAAAATGAGGCAGTCTATGGTGTAGACGCAGATTGGGATGGTATGAAATCTTCCTTTAAAACACACATACAAATGCATGACCCCAGCAATCACTTTTCCATTTTTTCCATGTGTTTTTTTCGCGAAAATAGAAGCATGCAGAGGGTAAGACGAGCCTGCACACAAGCATCAAGTGATGGCAGTCGTTCAAAGTCATAAAACCTCCAGATTCCTTCTTAACTGGCACCCGCTCATAAAACACACCCAAGCCACCACGGTTCCCATTTTTAGTTGTAGTTTTTGCATGGAAAATTCCCTGTTTTCCAGTTGTGTATCTGAACATCTTCTTAGGAAGTGCACAGAGAGTTATCCTCCAATTAGTGTTTGTTTCTGATTTTCTCTCTCACACACACACACACACAGTGAAAAAAAGGAAGTGAGTAATTTAACTACTTGTAAACAGGAAGAGGACAATGATGAATAAAGCTTGAGTATGAGGCCAAATGAAATCAACAGTAACCAGCAACTCACTGGCAAAGCATGTTGCCCTGCAGTTTTTAGTAGGTTTCTTGTCCAGTGTAATCCCTTCAGTTTACAGTAGTACTGTCAGCACAAACGCACTGCATAATGGCGATGCTGCTCTTGTCTACAAGTTGTGGGGCTGAATATCTATCAGTTATCCTGAGTGTGATGTTACAGCATCTCATATTAAGCAGGCAATATCAGGTTTACTATTTGACTCTCATTACTCAAGAGCTGTATGGTAATAAAGGTGGTTGCTCACAGAAAAGTGAAAGGCCTCACCCAGTAATCCTAACCTGCACTGGGACACCTTATATCAGGTAAATTTTTAATGTCACTGGACAGGTCTGGGTTCACAAAGGGTTCCAAACTACTACAGTTCGCCTAGTGTACATCATAGCAGCGTGATCAGTGGACAAAAAAAATGATTAAAAAAAAAAGATTTAGAAAATAGATGCTGTCTGACTCATTTACATTAGATTACACAAATTTATGCCGAGTTACTAGGTACTCTGAGATGCTGTGTGCATTGTTTGCATTTAAAAATCACTTTGCCATTTCATAACACAAGCATGTCTATGACACTAGTTATCACAAACGCTGAGCCGGGCCTAGGACAAAGTAACCCAGCCTTATGGAAATGACAGACATGGAATATTGTTTATTATAGGAGGAGACATCTGTTATTCAGACCACTCACCAAACACAGAGAGACACATGAGGACTTGACTGGCTGTAAGACGCCACACTATGATGAAAAAAAAAACAAAAAAACATTTAGCAGAGGGGAAGGATGACTTGCTAATGGCACCATCTAGAATTCATTCAAAGGGAAGCCCCTCTCATATAATGTCACTGCTGGATTTCCGTCTGCTTGTTTGTGTACATCCTGTTCTTCCTGCAATGTGAGATTGTAGAAGACCAATCTAGTGTGACATACACTCTGGAGCAGGGCCTAAATGTGCTGCAATATCCCAGCAGATCTGCCAGGGTCAGTCTCTTTACTAAGGAAGCAGCACCTCAGGCGGGGAAAGGGAAATACAATATCGACACAGAATTACAATGAATAATTTAGGAATAAGAAATGGAGGCATTACCCTTTGATTATGAGATGATGTGAGTATGTACTGTTAGAGTCCCAAACATAACACAAACACAACATAGAACAAACTATCATAGTGGAGCAGCTGATCTGGAAATGCTACAAACAATTATTATATCATGGATAGAGCAGTTTCTCGTGGAAATCAAAGTGGTGCTGGTTGGTGCTCGAGATTAAAGCGTTTCTATGTTCATTTGTGACCCTCCTGCAGATGAGTTGGTGTTTCTAGGCAACATGCTGCAGGGAGGAAGCGGAAGCTGCCTCTGCAAGCCTGTATGAATTAACTCTGATTATCAACAAATACGAATGTTTTTGTGCTACTGGCCAAAGTTTGCCTCAAGCACCTTCTTTCAGACATTGTGTCAGGAAAAAAAGGTTAAGGGTAAAATTAGAATTAGGGATGGGCTTTCTGTTAGAAAGTCACCCTTGTGCTTTTGTTGTGCTTTGCTGGCGTGTGTCAGTTGCACTGCTATTTTTGAACTATAAAAAAAAGAAGAAGAGAGAAAACACAATGTGGGATTCCAACTTACAGCGAAATGTGATCACAAAGCGGAGTGCTACGACTAAACTGTCTGGACAGTAGCCTTCTAGTGTTTTCGGCATACAGCCCAGGCTACCACAGCATCTACAGCCAACATGTACAGTCACTTTATCACAAGCATCAACAACTACCCTGTTAACTTGTGATCAGGTGATAGAAATTAAACTTAGACAGCAGCATATTTCTGCAACTCCAGAAATCTTAAGGCACTTCAAAGGTAGGAAGAAAGTGTGGTTTCGGATAAAAGGATTTTTAATTTCCTCAATTCAAAATTGATAGTTGCCACATTCAGAAGATTCAGAGGATTTTTCACTCATAGAAATACTCCCTCATTCCGTTCCGTGTCATCAAGTGGCCGGTTAGCTCAGTTGGTTAGAGCGTGGTGCTAATAACGCCAAGGTCGCGGGTTCGACCCCCGTACTGGCCATTAGCTTTTCCACCTCAGCACCGAACATTAATGGTAATTTGTCATATTTTAGGTGAGGCACCACATGCGACATTTAGGAACCTTTGCATAGCCAGAAGCATTCGTGTCATGAGAGAGCTTTTGCACCGCGTCGCGCTTTTCGGCTGAGAATGTGAAGAAACTCTGTCGTTCCGCAAAACAAAGTTTTAACAATGGAGTTCGTAGTCGTTCCTTAATATATCCTCATTCATAGAAAATATCGATATTACTGTGACAGTGTAAAACATTTATATAAGTATTTCTGTCTGCAGTCACACACGTGGAGGGTTCCATGGTGTAATGGTTAGCACTCTGGACTCTGAATCCAGCGATCCGAGTTCAAATCTCGGTGGAACCTGATTTTTTTTTTCTGTCCTTCTGCTGTTGTCAGTCCGTGTGTACCTGCGGAGGCCGTAGCATCATTGGCACTCTACTACGATGGTTTACAAAATGATGTTACGCAGCTCCCCTGCGGTCGTTCAGAGGCGTCATGGGGCTGTTCAGCAGAATGAGGAATAACTCAGTTTCTCTGTGATGTAATTTACGAGAAATTGTTACACAATGCAGAAAACGTGTGAGGCATTATGTTGTCATATTTCTGATTTAATCTCACCACTATGTCAGTGCGCAAGTTTGACACTGAAGTAACTCTTTGAAACCTGCTCAAATTCTGATTTCTTTCAAAAAAAAAAAAAAAATAGGGAAAGGTGATTAGCAAAGAAAAAAATTAAAAGCGAAATTACCAGAAAAGCAGCACAAAAACAAATAAATTGAAAATTAGCACCGATATGCAAAAGCATTTTTAAAAAAAATACTAGAAAATGACATAATAAAATGATATGTTTGAATGTCATATTTATTCTGTTCAAATGCTTTTGAAAGGCAAACATTTAACACTTACCACAAATCAAAATAGCTCTTGATATAAGGCTCCCTATAGGGCAAAATCTCTTCAAATTGTGATATGCAGCCTATTAAAAGTCATCTTGGGGATCAATCAAGAACATGAAAAAGTTAAAAATAATAATAAAAAACAAAAACAAAAACACATCTTGCTCCAAGTGTTTCAGATAATTTGGTTTGTGTTAAGAATGTAGGCTAATTGCTTAGATGCCATAACTGAAAACTGACAAACACATTAAAAGTGGTAAAATTAAAACACTGTGCTCACATTTTCTTTTCTTTTTTTTTTTTTTTTTAAATCCTAGCAATTTCTCCTGAATTAGTGAATTCCTCATTTTGCTGAGGACCCCCTGGAAGCCCCTGTGAGACCTCTAAGGGTTACAGACCCCACTTTGAAAACCAGTGCTCTAGAAGCTGGAAGACATCCTCAAAAGTCAAACTCTCTATCTGGGTATCAACAGCCTTTCAGTCCATGTCATTTGCCTCTCAAACTGCTGCCTGTAAACAAAACAAAATAAGAACACCTAGCAGAATTTATCTCTAAAATAGGCCTACCTTCTTTACTTTCTTTTAAAGGCTAATTCAAACTAACTCTACTAAGCATTCACAAGAGATTTCTTTTTCTCTAATCCATAACAATGGTCATTTTTGTTGAGAAAGATTTTAATTGGAATTGTATTCACAGTGTACAATGTAAAAAACAGTGAGTCCACACCACATATCAATTATTCCTAGAAACTTTTCCGTGCTTCTACCAGCTGCGATACTGCTCTTAAATCAGTGCTTTGTAATATTTTTCTTTGTTGAAAGGGAAGTACGTTGCGTGATTTTCCATGCACCATCTGTTTCTGAGTAAAATCAGACCATGGTCAGCATGTCGATTCAAAAGGCTATGAACAAGGACAAAACATCACAATGACCCTTTTCCATGCCATAAAGATCAACTGGACACTGAAAGTTGTTGTGGTTCCAGGACGTATTGCTTTTTGTGATACCCAGAGAACAGGAGTTGTCTTGGTCCAAGCACAAAATCCTACCATGAGGGGGAAGTGAATGTAATAACCACCACCTCTACAAAAATATAGATTTCATTTCATTTCATTTCATTTCATTTTTAAAACTGAGATCCTCATAAATCACGAATCAGAGTCAATGTCCCAGGCTCTTTAGGTGACTGCAATCTCAAATGCCTCAGCTTCATTTTTTTGTTTTTTTCTTGGATGTTGCCGCCCCCTTGTGGCCAGAAGCGGATCCTGCATTTCTGTGATTGAGAGAGGAGACAGTAAGCTGATGCATCTGGTATTTCAGTTATTTCACTGATCCTCCAGCACTTATGCACTTACTTGGCCGCAGCTTGTGTCATTTCTGGATGAAGTATGACCACCTCCTCCTCCTCGCTGTCCGATATCACAACTACATCTCCTTAAAAAAAAAAAAAAAAAGGCAAAGCAAATCGTTTCCATTTCATCTGATAATTCAGAACAAATCAGAATAATTTTGGAAAATACATTCTTCTTAGGCAGGGTGAAAAAATGCTGAAAGGGTTAACTGTGTTTGGCCCATAAGCCTGCTTTTATGTGACTTTAAGTGGACCTATCTGGATGGGGGAAAAAAACATGAAACATTTTTTTTAACCTCCTCTGCTCTCCTCCTTCCCACGTCGTTCTTCCTCCATCATTGTCACTTTTTCCTCCTCTTCCTCTTCCTCTTCCTCCTCCTCCTCCTCCTCCTCCTCTTCCTCCTCCTCCTCTTCCAGTCCCCAGGTGTTCTGTAGCCCCTCCCCTACCTGGCCCATACCTGGGGCGGGCAGCACTGGAGACGGCACCCTGCCAGTAATGATTAAGGCCCAAAAAGGGACAAAAAAAATAGGGAAGTGACAGAAGTGGAAAGGGAAAAATGGATTGACCATAAATGTACAGTCTACTAATTTCTCCTCTTCTAGACAGTTAGCTGTTGGTGCCTTTCTGTTTGGTTTTGTAGATTTTGTGTATCTTTGCACTGCTGTTTGCCCACTGGTGGTAAGAGCACTGAGTTAGATATTATTCCTTGTCTATGCCTGGAGATACTCTTCTCATTCAGGCTAAGTTTAGGATACATCTGAGGCGGGGCCTCGCCTCTTTGGACAATGTCATTGGCTCTCTCCATGACGTCTGTCATCTCCACGGGAGTCTCGTCCATTTTCAGCGCTGTGATCCGCTCACGAGGCATGGACTCTGCGAAGCCACACCTGCCACCCTCCTTCCTGGAAAGATAAAAATACAAATGATGAAGCAAAACGACACACCACTGCTGCTTTAAATCAGTGAAACATCTTTTGTAATGACAGTATGAGCGTGTAAACTGGGGGCAAGCATCTCCACTTCAAACAGCTTGGCAACGTGATGCAGCTGCTCACCTGGCTTTCTTGTCGTTCTCCAAGGCTTTGGTGATCAGCTCTGTGATTTCAGACACTTTGACACTGGCGATCTTACTGCATCTTAAGACCTTCAGCACCACAAACAAACTCAGTCAGTTCAACGTGACTTGCTCTCTCCTTTACTGCTTGAATGTAAATGCTTTGTCAGTAAGGGTGTAAAGGTTGGGCTTTAAAAACGGAACTGACTCAGAATTAGGGCCAATATCAATATTGTACCGATAGAATGTAATATGAGACCAGATATTGTTTGGGATTGTGATTTGGCATACTCTGAGTGTTTTTCCTGGTCTTAATGAATGCCTCGCAGTAGACAGATGCAGTTTTTTGAAATTGGAGTGTTCTAGTTGTTCTATTATTTGCCTCTACTGGCTTAGTCATCATATCCACATTATTAGTTATTGTTTATCAAAAGGCTCTTTTGTAAATATCTTATTAAAGCACCAAAAGTCTTTCTTACAATATGGTCACAATATTGATATCGAATGCAGTGAAAGACATCGGCGTAGTTGATTTTGTCCATATTGCCTAGCCCTACTCAGAATTTAAGTTTTCTCTTCTAAATTGAAATTTATTAAAAAAAACAATCAACACAACATGTTGAATGGATTTTTCGCTCATATATTCTATGAAGGTTGTGCAATGTTGTAACAGAAGGCCCTGCGTGTGTCGTGTGGAAAAACAGCTGTTTGGCCTAATATTATTATTAATCAAAAGCATTGTTGATTGTTCTGTATTACAAATGTGTTTGCTGTCATTTCACACTGCGCTGAAAAGCAAAGCAAATAACCTGCCAGTATCTACTCACCTGTTCTTTTAGCAACATGATTCCCCCGCTGGACTGGATGGAGCAGATTTCTCTGTGTTTGTTCATGGCAATCATCAGCAAGCCGTCCATGACCCGCTCCTCCCGCTCACACGGGTCCACCAGCAGGTAGGTTCTGCAGGGCGGGACGGAGAAGACAGGGATTAAGGAGGGAGGATATCCATTGTGGGTCTGATGCTGCAAGGGAGCTTTTGCTACTGACGCAGAATCAATCTAATCTGTGCTCGTCCCTTTCCAAGAAACCAATAAGACGAAAAACTACAAGAAGGAAGAACTGGGCCGTGGGGACGGGTGGAAATAAATTTTAAGGGGCAGAGAAGAAAAGGCGTGTTCAGTGAGGGAGGAAAGATAAGAAAAAGAGGGATGTTATATCAACTGCTGGACGGAACCAGAGCCTTTCCAGTGAACCAGCAGCGGCTAGTGAGTCTGCACAGAAGATCACCGGCAGCAGCCATTCATCAGTTACAGGCATTTACATCAGCAGATGCAGGAGCAGGGCTGCCAGCATTGTGAGGGATCCCTCCCACCCTGCCTATGGCCTGTTCCCTCCCCTCCCCTCAGGAAGAAGGCTGCGCTGTATCAGGGCCAAGACAACCAGGTTGAGAAACAGCTTCCTCCCAGAGCCTGTGTCAGACTGCTAAACTCCGGCACACACAAGAGACACTCACTTAACATTTCTAACGTGCACTAACGGTTTCATATAGGACAGATCTTCTACGTGCAATTTGGAATGACCACAAATGATCCTTGATCCTTGAGAATGCAGGATCCTGGCTCTGTCATGAGCTAAATGGAGCAGAACATCAATTAATGTCATAAGTAAAATGTCAAAATGGCAGCTGTGAAAAGGGCCTTATACTTCAGTCAAAAGTTTGTCAGACAAAGAACAGCGAGTGTTGAGTTGATGTTGATGTTTTAGGTATTGTCGTTCCGGAAGATCAAAAGGACATCTGTGCAATTAATTACAATAATAAGTTGCAAAAAAGTTAAGATCTAAGATCTTATAACCTTGGAAAAGGAGAACATTAACAATGTTTGGAAAAATTCCAGTAATTAATTCCTTGGTAGTACCACAATTCATCTATCTTTTTATGTCTCTTTCTACTCCATCAGTCTTTCTTCAAGGTATATGAACAGAGGATCTTTGAATTTATCTGGAATGACAAACCAGAAAAAAAATCAAAAGAGGCGTTCTTTATAATTATAATTATGATTATGGTGGGCTAAAACTGTTACATTTGGAGGCTCTTTGTGCTGCTATAAAAGCTTCCATAATTCCAAAATTATATTTGAACAAAGACTCATATGAAAGCAAATACTTTTCATACCCTTTCATACAGATTCAGCCAGAACATATACATTGGGTCAATAATATAATTGGAAATACGCCACAGTTTTTAAAAGAAGCAATCCAGAGTTGGCTGTGCTTTCAATTTCACCCTCCAGAAAATTGAGATGAAATCTTACAGCAAATAATATGGTTAAAGTTCTAAGATATTAATTGAAAGGAAACCAAATAGATCATGGGCATTACTGTACATGGTGAATAAAAATATTCTGATCTGGACTGCAAGATGTTTTTTTAAAAACAGGTCTTACCCTTGTTGGAAGAAGGCGAAGCTGACACAGATAGGCATGTGGTAGATACTCAGAGGAATCGGGTCTCTCTCCTCTACACTGTACTGAAGCACCACAAATACAAAATCACACAACAAATACATTATTACAACCAGAGCAAAGTGTTACATATATATATGCATACATACACTTTATTTTGTTATCACAAGCTACCATGTAAAAATTACGATTCAGCATGGGTGATAACTGTAAAGTTGTCAAAGACTGATGAATTCATAAGTGGCAATCTATAATTTCTCAGTAAAATTATATTAAGCAATGCGAGCTTCAGGGACTTCAAATCTAAATTCGCAAAATGCAAATGACCCTCACACAGCTCGCTTACACTGTTTAGAGGATTCACTGAGACTGAAATACTGCGTGTTGTGGCTGCGGCCGACTCACCAAGGTGACCTCATCTCCTTGGATGCCGACGTCAGGGCGCCTGAAGTGGCAGAGCGCCGTGATGGCCGCTACGCTGGCAGCGTCCATCAGGTTCCCATCGTGGTTCAGCATGTGAACGTCCACTCTGATCTGCCACACCTGGACGCAGACACACGCACACGCAACACGCATGCTCATCACCAACATTATCACTGCCACTTTAAGTTTCTTTTGAAGTGTGTGTCTACAGATAAATTAGTGTAGAATTTGATGCTTTTTAAGACATTGTACGACAAATGTTAACGATACTTAAGGATGTTTTTGGACAAATCATCTAATTCAACTTCTTTTTTCCCCACAGAACTTGGGACAGGTAAGTACACTGATTTTGTGCATGTTTGTGCCTGTGCATGTGTGTGTGTTTTACCTTCTCTCCAGACACCACACACAGCGACTCTGTGTCGATGCACTTGGAGTTCCTCAAGCATCTCTCCAGCTGTCTGTTCAGCTTCACTAATAACTCAGACTGCCTGTAGAGGAGGAAAAAAAACAGGACACACAGCTTTCTGAATAAGCCCGCAACATCTCAGACAACAAACAAAACCTGCCAGGCCTGGTCTTGTTCAGAACACTGTGTTGGGAAATATCAACTCTTACACAGAGACAATTTGTCTATGAAGGTCAGCAGGTTAGAAACAACATTCATCCTCAAGAGAACAAGATAAAGGAGGAGGCGTGACAGAGAAGAGTGTAACATGGTGAAACACTAGTCTCAATCAGTTTGATGTGCAAGACACAGGATAGTCTCCCACCTGCCCAGTTCGAATGCAGGGGACGCCAATGGAGACAGCTCTATGTTGAAGAACATGATTCCTTCATTTGGCCGGTTCTCTTTAGGGGCCACCAGCTCACAGGACACCTGGGCCATGACCCTGTGCAGCGGAACAGGTAGATATTCCATCATCTTAGCATGACAATACCCACAACACTGACAACACATTTGAATGTTGTTTGCACTAAATACAGAAAGAACTAATCAAGTACAAAGTTTCAGATGTACTGGACTTTCTCTGACAGGCAGAATGTATTTATAAACCGGCCCGGTGGTTTGCAAAGTAGGGCACGGGGACCCTTCAAGGGGTCTTGAAGGATTTCCAGGGATTTCTCAGCGAAATGGGGGATAATTTAATTCCACTACAATTTAATTATCAAGAAACCGATAGAAAAATACATGTTTTGACATTTTTGCTTTAATCTTACCACTCTGACTCTGTCAGTGTTCAACAACGATATCTGGAGTAGCCCAGTGATTGTGTATCACATCAGAATCTCTTGTTACAGAAACTGTTCGTCCTGTTGTATACTCCTAAAGTACCTGGTCTTTCCCAGATCAACAAAGCAGCATCCATAGTCAGTCCCAAATGTGATCTTTATGTTTCTGTAGTCATACGTCTGCCGTCCATCCACACGCTGTAGGGAAAGCACAGGTGAGTGTAAGTGGGAAAACTCCCTGCTAAAAACAGGTGCCTGCTGAAAAGCTCAGGCATGAGCAAATAGACAACTGCACACTGTGGACATTATCAAGCAGTGTTCTCCATTTAGAGGATATGGGAAGCTGTCTTTTTGGACAGCAATGTTGGTTTAAGCTTTCATAACCAAAGAAAAAAACACAGATAGATAGGACAGACAGACGCTGTCATTACTGTCCCCACAGTAATACATCCAGTGCAACAATTCCCAGCAGTACTTTCAGAGACAGAGTCTTGCTAATGGCATTATTGGACAAATTTAGACCAAACCATCCCAGGCACCACTTTCCCCTGGCGGGAAGCTGAGGACACTGTAACCACAGCATCAGTCAGAATAGAGCCTACAGTGGACACACACACAGGACACACACTGTGGACACACAGTGGACACACAGTGGACACACACAGGACACACACAGTGGGGACACACAGGTTCAGCTGCTGGCCCACCTTCTTCTCCTCGATAGCTTTCAGCAAGAAGTCCCGCTCACAGTTAGACAACGGTGTGTCCTTCATCCTGCGAGTCGTGTGTGTCCAACGTGATGGGTAAATCACTCAGTTCATCACTAAAACCCACTGCAACTGCACGCACGCGGCCTCCATCAATATTTTGTGAACTCCACCCCGGAAGAACATAACCCGCTCCAAGACAGAAGATGACAGAAATCGTTTTGGGCCAAAGGTTTCGTGTACAACACCTGTGAAAATGACAGTTGAAGCCTGTGTATTTATATTTGCGATAACCAAGAACTCCTTTCCGTGAATGTGCGGCATTCATGAGTAAAAGTGCAATGACACTTGCGTTTATGAAAAGAAGCTCTTACTTTGAAATATACGTCCAAAACGGTGTTCCGGTACCTTCAAGTGACCTTCATAAACTTGTATTTCCCGGATTCCAATTTGGAAGTGTTGTTAATTATTACAAAACGGATCATAACAATGTACACCTCGTAATACCCCTGAACGCACACCGTATATCTTAAAGAGTACTTCATTTTAAGATTGAACCGCTCAAATCTCATTCAGATTATGTAGAACATTTCTTAGGCCATGCACAAATCCCCTTAATGTTTTCATTAATTGACCTCTAAAATCACATGAATTTCAAAACTCAAATTAAGGTGTATTCTTAAGAACAAATTCAGTTTCTGAATTCGATAATGAGGGAGAAACTACTGTTCTGCTCCTCAAAAATTCTTAAGAATTAAAAAACATCTTCGTAACCATCTATTGTTGGCACGGCCTCCACCACCTTGAGTCATCGTTTGTCATCATTTCGACGGCCCCTGAAGGCAGCATTGGCGGCACGCATGCGCAGTCTCGGCGGCTCGCTCTCACAGCA
>OMLB01015013.1:25465-43815 GCA_900302555.1 Myripristis jacobus
GCTCTCACAGCAGCCACTCTGCCGTTATTCGGCTGTCATCGGCCGTACCTCCCGGGAGCCGTCTCGTCCCCAAGCTTTGCACCGCAGGCCTCACTATCCTGATATTTTAAGTGGGTCAGACGGCGAAGATAGTCGCTTTTAAACATTTCCTACGCGGATAACCAGCATATTTCAGCAAAGGCCGACGGCGCAAGGTTTGTTTGTGTGGGCTCATTCATTCTCCATCCTTCCCTGACAGCTGCACCACATCATGCTAGCACAGATAACCGTTGGTTAGCAACCAGGCTAATATTTGCTATTCATTCATTTTCCATTCAGTTTTGCAGTCTCTCAAAAAAATGTGCGCTCATTTGCTTCTCTCGCTGCAAGACATATTTCGCAGGGTTTGTTATTTACCTCATGTATATTTTATGTTTACTCTCCTTTGTGTTGCTGTAAGCCCATTAGTTTACTGGTTAAGCTTCTATTATGCTAACGTTGGCTGTTTGTGATTGGCGCGCCGTCCGGCTAGCTAGCGGAGCAGGTGCTGTAGCCAGAGCCATTGATATGAACAGTTTGGACATTGCAGCGTTTGGTGGCAGCCATGTTGGCTCTACACCCCGGCATTTTTTGGTAATCGGGTGATTCCAGCAGAACATTTGAATGTTTGGCACCTTAGGATGGTGACTTTAAAGAAATAGTGGCCTGCTGGCATGAACAGAGGGGGGGAATCGATTCACTTAAATATCGCGAGAGTAAACATATCGGTAGCCTATGAAGCCAGACGACCAAAAGAATCCGTTGGTACCTGCATGTCATGTTAGGGTGTTGGAAAGGGGACTCAACGGCCCCAAATTCAGGCTAAATTTTGTCGAGGGAAAATCTGGCATGGCTATTGTCAAAGGGGTCCCTTGACCTCTGACCTCCAGATATCGAAATGAAAATGGGTTCTGTGGGCAGCCACGGCTCTCCCCTTTGCAGACATGCCCACCTTATGCTAATCCCATGCAGTTTGGGCCACAAACCATGCAGTTTTTTGGATGCAGTGCAAATGTTATTTTGTCCCATTGTAAAATGGAGAATTTGTGCAGACTGGGGCCTAAACAGTCTTGGAGTTGAATAAATTTGGTTTGACTGGAAAATTGCAACATTGCAACATAAATTGCAACATTGAATCACAATACTTGTAGAATTGCAATACTTAAGAATTGTAATATATCGAATCAGCGCCCAAGTATCATGAATAATGCAGTAGCGAGAGATAAGCATATTGTCGTGACCCTAGTGGCAGGCCAACACTAACATTTCTTGAGGCCACCAAGGGACATGACCCATAGAGTCTGGTCAGACTGTACCTGGCTGCAGCCTGTTATTACTAATGAAAGTTGAAAATTGAAAATTTGCTGTGTTGATTTTGTCAGATATTAGGCAAATGCAGACAGCTCCTTGTGTTTGTAATTAGCTGGTACTGAAGTATTTCTGATTCTGATTGGAGAGCACTGTGTATGGACTGCTCTGACTAAGTCATGGTCACAACTATATCAGAAAGCCAATTCACAGAAATGAAGACAGTAGAAATAATGAATTTGCACCAGTTAACTGTAACTAGATGAAATTATATTTTCATGGTTCATTCCCATTATCATTTTAATTTATGCTCGCTGTGTCTACATGGCATGCATGGATGTGCCTTGTAAAACAGACCATAGGATATGATGGAAACCAGGAAAACATTCACTTACTACTATTCCCTGCCCTGTGCAGGTAGCCATAGCACACACACTACATAGGCAATTCTTCATTCATTTTAGAGGAAAGACAGAACTCCAACCTGATTTGGAAGCCCTGAAGATGATGTATCCCCTTTGATCAATATGCAGTTTTATGCACAGAGAGCCTACTGTGCAGTTTTTACTCACATAATCATTGGCTAAGTGTGATCTTTCAGTCTTGCTGGAGTCAGGGAATCAACTCTTTTGGGGTCATCCTTGCATCAGTACAACGAGACTAATGGAGTAGATCTTGATAACACATAGTGTGCTGAGAGGTGGTCGGTCTGAAACAGGACCTGATGCCCTTGCTTCCTCAAGGAGCATGTCCAAAATAGATGTATGTAGACAAAAATATTGGGAAAACACTCTCAGAAATTTGTTTTAATTGTTCAAATCAAATTGGAATGTCTTTGAATGTGGTGATGCGTGGCTCAACAAAATAGGGTAATTAATAAATGGAATTATGTGGTATTGCATTATTTATTTGCTGGTTTGGCTAGCATATCGCTCTTACTTTAAAATGTCTGCTTGAGCTGAAGGAGGTGCTGGCACGTGCCGCATGGATGTGTGGAGCAAGGTGCTCACACAGCAGAACAGATGGTGAGTTTCTTCATTTAGCTGTCCCCGCCTGAGACTCTCAAAGTTGATTTTTAACAACAGTACTGAACTTGTGAATGTCTTTTACACGTATCTGTTTTTGTATATTCCTCTGTAGGAAGCCCCATCACAGCCTGTTTTTCATAGCCTCTTTTTGCTGCATGTTCTACAGCCAAGATTTCTTGGAAGGCTATTGCTTGGATTTAGGCCCAAAATGCAAGTAAATACAAATGACAGCAACATCTTGAGGCTACTCTGGATAACTCAGTCCTTATTGCTAGTAGGCCATTCATCATCTCCCCCCTATGTTCATCAAGCATTTTTTTGCTGCTTCTGCGTTGTGATGTCAACAAATGTAACATTATACCAACAGGAGTATGGTACAGGGACAGTTTACAAATTGTACAGTTGAGAAAGGCTTGTTCAGAAGCATCCTACGGTGCTTTCTTTGTTCCTGGTTTTCTCATTTGCTAATTTATTTATTAAGATCCCCATTAGCTGTTACATTTGTGGCTTCCCTTTTTTCCTGTTGTACACACAAAAAAAGGGCTATTAAAACAATAACTTGTAGTTGAAAAAAAACCCATTTTCAGCTGGTCTATAAACAAGAGTGAGCAGATGTGGCTTGATCAATAGGATCAATGGGTCATTGAAACTGTCTTTGTGTCGTATACTTCACATCACAGAATTTTGTCTACCATGGATTTCAAAGCATAGTATTATACATGCACACAACAAACACACACAGTCTCAAACAAATAGTGTGAAACAGTTTAACATAAATATTAGTGAAAAAATGGATAAAAGCATAAAATCTTGGAAGCTAGCTAAATGTGGCAGGTTTCCTGCATCTTGTGTAGGACTGTCTTAATGTGTTGATGAGGTGGGAATTGATTACAGGAGGAAGTGGCAGGAGGTCTGTTGTTTAAAGGAGCACTGAGACATGTAAGATAAGGATGTGTTGTGTAGACACAATCCCTGACTTCAAGGACTGTGTAAACCTAACCTCCATCTCCTCTATTGTTTCTCCAGTATTCACTGCCACACTTTCATGCTTTTACACACTTGTGCCTTTTCTATTTATATCATTGCTGTCCTCATCCCCTGCTTGATCTCTCTATAAATAACCCGTATCTCACTCACACCTGCCCTCCTCTTTTTTCCATCCCCCTCCTGCCCTCTTGCCATACCACACCCTCCCCCTGCTCTCACCATCCTCATCCCTGACTCTCACTGCACTCACTCTCTCCTCACCTCCCTGCCTTCCTCTGCCCCTCCCCCTTGTCTCCAGCTACTGACCCATTGTAATTATTATTATCATTATTTCTCTCTATCTCTCTCTCTGCCTGCAGATGAAGTTGGGTAGGGGCTGGATGTGGTGTGCACTGCTCCTCTCCTACCTGGCCGTGGCAGCAGTAGCAGCCCAAGAGCCAGAGATGGAGGCAGACGTTTCAGATGCCAAGGTTGATATAAGCCCGAATGAGGACGAGATTAAGGTTATGATGGCTGAAGAGGAGGTGGAGGAGGAGGAGGAAGAGGAGGAGGAGGAGGCAAGGGTGGAGGAAGAAGAAGAGGACTTTGAAATGGAGAGCAAAGGTACAGAAGACAGCAAAGGAGAGGCTAGCAAGGATGGAGCTGATGCCAATGTCTCCTTCCAGGTGAGTAATGAGTTACAGGTCAGACAGAGGTCAGATCACATAAGTGAGATGAGAAGGATATGATGCATCTAAATTGGTTGTTAGTATTTGACTCATTATTGAGGCTTATATTTAGATTTTCCTAGTGTTGATATTCAGCATAAGGATTTCAATCTCGACAGGTAACATACAAAACCCCTGTTCCCACGGGAGAGGTCTACTTCACCGAGACGTTTGACGATGGATCAATGGACAGGTATTGTATGACTTATTTACCATAACGACATTATAAAATCTATGTTTAAATTTTAGATGAATGGTAGATACAAGAGTCTTGGATAGCCTTGAGTGCCCTGGACTTGCCACACACCTGGTTGTAGCATGGATGCCAGTTTTTTCATGCTCAGTGATGTTGACCTCCACAGATGGCAGCTGTCAAAGACTGTGAAGGAGGATGCAGATGATGACATAGCCAAATATGACGGTAAGTTGTTTGTTTTCCTCCCTCTGATCTAGACTTGTTTGTGCGGTTGTGCAGTAGCTTAGCGAGGTCTTCTCATCTTTACCTGTCATAGGTTTGTAGTACCATAGACCCACTTTTCTCATGTTTTTTGTCTACAAGCTTAATACTTGTTGGCATTGTTTTGGCCCTCTTAAGACTTTATTTTAACATACGTCCAGTGTGATCCCATCCAAGAGAAATTATTATTCACCCAGGGCATTATCATGCGTCTCAAATGTGTCTCCAGTGACCACTTCTAATCAAATTTGTGATTGAGCACAGATAGATTAAAATTACCTCCATCTGTTGTTTTCCTACTTTTATTCCTCTGTACCTTACTCCACCTCCCTCCCATCCCTATATTCTATGTTGTCAGGAACTTCCCAATATTCCTCACCCATCCTATTCATTGCCTTTGGCCTGTTGACGAAGCAACTGTGTGTGCCCAACCACTGTGTTTTTTGATTACCTGTCAAAGACACTGCAATGTCACTGTAAACACAAACAACGTTCAAGTTTGTATTTCACCGCCAACAGAGCACAACAGAGCCAGTGTCTCCTTCCTTGCACAAAGCAACTAGGCAGTCCTCCGATGTTGTTGGGGACACATTTGCGTTCACACTACAAATGCAGTGTGGCCCAAACTGGATCGCATTGTGTCCCCTGAAGCCTGTTCATACCTGTATGTACGTAGTGCTGTCTGCCTTTGACTGTAGCACACGAGACGCATGTTTAAACCAAGTGAGAATCTTTGTGAGTTGACTGGCCTCCCTTCTGACTGTCTGGACCTCCAGGGAAGTGGGCCGTGGAGCCACTGAAGGAGAACAAGGTCCCAGGAGACCAGGGTCTAGTGCTCAAGTCCCGGGCCAAACACCACGCCATCGCTGCACTGTTGAACAAACCCTTCATCTTTCAGGATGATCCCCTGGTTATGCAGTGAGTTCACACAGTCGCAAGTTGGCCGTTTTCCATCAGTGAATCTATAAATATTTTATTTGTATCGTACATCAACAGAAAATTACATCTAAAAAATGTCTGAGATTTGCTTAGTCTGAGTGTTTACATTTTAGGTATGAGGTGAATTTCCAGGATGGCATCGACTGTGGTGGAGCATACATCAAACTGCTTTCTGACACTGACAGTCTGGATCTGGTTGGTACACATGTTTTTGTTATTTCTTATTCCTTTTTATGATCATAAGAACAGCACATTGACTGCAATGTGAATTATTTAATAATGATTGACGATTTAATCTAGGCCATGCAGTGTGCACTTTTATTCAAAGCACTGTATACTGTCCTTATACTTTATTTATATATCACTTTTCAAAACCCAAGTTACAAAGTGCTTAAATTCCTCAATAAAATGATTAATAAAAGTAAAACTACACAAGGTATGTTAAAACAATAGATAGTTAAACAACAAACAGCACAAACAATAGTAAAGATAGATATAGACAAATCCACATAAGAACAAGGAGAAAGGTTGCTGTACTGTACTCTATCCTTTTATCTATACAGGACCCATGTGTGTGTTGAATTTGAACAATGGTTGTATGTGTTTCAAGTGGACACACTCAAGAATTATGTTTCACATTACATTCTTGTTTATTCTTCACTATAGGAGCAATTCCATGATCGCACGCCCTACACCATCATGTTTGGGCCTGACAAGTGTGGCGAGGACTACAAGCTGCACTTCATCTTCCGCCACCAGAATCCTCTGAACAAAGACTTGGAGGAGAAGCACGCCAAGAGGGCTGATGTGGACCTCAAGAAGTTTTACACGGACAAGAAGACTCACCTATACACTCTGCGTAAGACACAAACACAAGAGAATTCATGTGTTTGTGTGTCTGATGTTAGCTGCTTTTATCCAAATAACTTACAGTAGCATGAGTGCATATGTTTTTAGAATGGTGGCCCGAATGGCAGTCCAATTCTGACAGTGTTGGTGCTATGCTAAACCCACTGCCACACAAATTGGCAAAAATTAGGGCTGCCTCCAGTGATTACTTTTATTTGTGGTTAATCTTATCAATAATTATTATTTATTTTGTTTTTTATTAAACACTTAGTCTGTAAAGCGTCAAATCTAATGACAGGACCAGCAGCCAAAAAATACAAATTGTAAATTGCACTGTGAAAAGAACAGAGAAAATTACGTAAATCTTAGTGAAGCTGCAATCAGGAAATGTTTGGGACTTTTACTTGTCAAATGACTGAAACCTTATATTGAATATTATTTTTTTGCCCGTTCACTAATTGCTTACTTGACTTAACATTTCAGTG
The DNA here is from genome assembly GCA_900302555.1 of Myripristis jacobus. NCBI lineage: Eukaryota > Metazoa > Chordata > Actinopteri > Holocentriformes > Holocentridae > Myripristis > Myripristis jacobus. The sequence continues at coordinate 32,244 of OMLB01015013.1, forward strand.
TTAATATACTGTATTTCTCCATATAACATGAAAGGGTGTCTTTATGAATCAGTTTCAAGCACAGCTGCGTTCTTATATCTTCCTCCCACCATCAGTTCTGAACCCTGACAACAGCTACGAGATGTTCATTGACCAGTCTAGCGTGAGCCGTGGCAGCCTTCTCCATGATGTGGTGCCTCCAGTCAACCCAGCAAAGGAGATAGATGACCCAAATGATTCCAAGCCAGAGGACTGGGACGAGAGGGCCAAGATTCCTGACCCCGAGGCTGTCAAGCCTGAGGACTGGTGAGCATGAGACCCATACTTGTGGACAGAGACAAATACAAGTAAAGATGAAGTTTAAAACAAACAGTAGCCAAATTAGCTGTAAAAAAACAAACAAACAAAAAAAAAAAACTCTTGTTAACCTATTATTAACCTCTCATATTTCCCCTTCAGTAAGAAAAATGTATGTACTTGTATGTAAAAAAAAAATGTATATTGCTCATCTTGTCACGTAAATATTTTGCATCTGCTGGCTGCAGCACTTAACTGAATCACTTCTATGCAGTGAAATGTTCAAACCCGGGGTGCTGCGCCATTACATCAAATAGAGAATATCTAGATGTCTTGTGCACCTTTATATACATTACCAACAGGATACATTTGGTATCTTGGGATTTCCATTAGAATTTATAATAAAGTTCTGTAGGTTTGAGCAAAGCTTAGTTGTGCAGCAATGTTCCCACCAATGGGACAGTCAGGTAGAGATTGAGGCTTTGTTCCCACCTGGTATTAAAATATGTCTTTTGTAATTCAAGCACAAGTGGCCAGCTGTCAGTCCGTCCATACACACTTGGCTTTAACATGCGTCTCCACATGTGTCTCGCCTGCCCACTTGTAATCGGATCTCACTTTCCTGCTCTAAATGCAAATAAACACGTATCATTAGAGAAAGAAAGGGAGGGGACGCCTCAGTGGCTCACTGGATAAGAGCCTGTACCATGTACCAAGGCTGAGTCCTGATCGCAGTGTCCTGGGTTTGAATCCAACCTCAGGCACTTTGCTGCATGTCATCCCCTCTCATGTCTTATTAAGGGGAGTTTTTATTCATTAACCAGCTGCTTTACAGCCAACCGGCACTTTAGTTTACATTTGATCCATCAGCTGAGAGTTCAGCTGCTGGTCAGAGTCAGGTATCATATTTTTTCTATTAGAAAAGTGACAGTCTGGCCGGTGTCAGGGGTGTTGGGCTGGACGAGACAAAGGACGTTAGGTTAGTAGGTGGTCCTTCAATTCGTTCTGGGACAGCAAGTGTCCCAGGCCACCTCCGTATGCATATTGAGATCCAGTCAATCAGGACGTATTGCCACCGTTTACACCTGTACTTAAAGGTGTCAGCTTTTGTTCAGATTTCTCAGGACAGATGTTAATACCAGGTGGGAGCAAGGCCTAAGAGCACACCACATGACAGTGCCTACTTTATTCATTATTATGGATAAACCAAACGTGCGCATCTCATTGTAGGGACCTGTCTCATAAGTCAGATTCACTCTAGTCAAGGTATCTTTGAGATAGGTGGCTGCACAAAGCCTAACAATGACAAACCATGAAGACTGGAGTCACAAAATCAACTGGCTCTATTAAATCTTTTTAAGATGGGATGAGCTGAAACTATTCATCTCTGTGGAGAAAGTAGGTTGTTTCAGCACCAAAGTGTTCACCAGGGAAGGGAGGCACACATTTAGAATATTTTTTAAAAGGAATCACAATTGTGGAAGATAGTTACAACAAAAAAAACCCCTGATGAATATTGAGGGATTACATTATATCGAAGTCATCATATGCTGACATTTCTAACATGTTGAAAAGCAAGGAAATGAATTATTAACACATATGTTTGCTCAAGAAGAACAAACTATTACAATAAAAGCACACAACAAAACATAACAGCCAAAAGTTTCCAGAAGTCCACCAGAAGTTTCTGGTGCTAAGGCTAGAGTGGATTACTGGAGGTAAATGGCAGATGACATAAATGCATAAGTGAGCAGGTTTATCACAGCCAGTCATGAGGACACAGTGGACATACTTTCCACTGATAGAATATAGTGTCATCGCATTAAGTCTATAAAAAGATTTTCTATTCACACAGTCAGGCTCATATTGCCAAGGGTTGCAGTTATGGAATATAAGTGCCATAAGAACCTGAACTCATTGTTGTCCTATCCGATGACAGAATTTCAGCTCAATTAATGTGCAGCAATACATTAACTAAGGTCAGCTAGCTACCTGCTGCTTGTTAGAAGCTCTATAGCAAGAATGAGCAAATGGCCTGGAAATACAAACATTTTATTATATCTCTGATCTAATAAATCATCATGGAAAGCAAATTTATTTCATATTTATTCAGCAGTATCCCTTCCAATTCCCTATAGTCTTCTTCATTACTTGAAACAGGCCCCAGATTTTCAGTGGCAATGCAGCATTTTTCTGAGGCATGTCTGATATATAAAATTATTCATGATCTCATACCACTCCTTTTAAAACGATGTGTACCTGTGCCAAGAGCCAGTGTGGGGATACTAGAATATCTCTTCTGACCTTGTGACTCCAAGCAGAAAAACAACCACTGGACAAACTGTTTCCTGCCGGAGGACTGCAAATGAAATTTAGCTCATAGCTAACTCTGGTGCAGTTTAGCAAATTGTGCCATGTCCCCTTTACATAAACACTGAGGTAAACAATAAAGCAAAGTTTTTCCCTTGTGGATACATGTGGCAGCTCAGAATCTTTGCTCTAGTTAACTTGCCCTGTGTTTCCCAGGGATGAGGATGCACCCGCCAAGATCGAGGACCCTGATGCTGTGAAGCCAGAGGGATGGCTAGATGACGAACCCGAGTTTGTCTCCGACCCTAATGCTGAGAAACCCGATGACTGGTAAATGTCCACGCGCACACATGCGCATACTCAAAAGCACACCACAAAAAGGAACTTCTCTTTGGCTTGCATTTGTAACCCCTCTGTAAATGAATAATCCAGGCTCACAGCTCTTCTCTGTGTGTAGGGATGAGGAAATGGATGGTGAATGGGAAGCCCCTCAGATCCCTAACCCAGCCTGTGAGACGGCCCCTGGCTGTGGACAGTGGAAGCCACCCATGATCAACAACCCTCAGTACAAGGGCAAGTGGAAAGCCCCTCTGGTGGACAACCCCAACTATCAGGTAATGGCTGCCTTTCTGTCTGTGGTGCATTTTATTTTGAAAATGGCTCCAAAACATTCCAACTGAGAGCATTCAGAATATGGGAATACTGTAAACAGAAACCCAATAATATGGGGTTTTGTTCAGTCTGCAAAGCTGAAATGGCATACAGTAATTTCTGTGCACAAACAACTCAAAAATGTTCTGGTGCCAAGCAACTTGATACATATGATGGCACAGCTGCATTATAACGTTAACATATTTGGATTAGCTTGTGGCTTTATTCCCTGCAGAGCAAATTGTCAGTCAGCTGTCTTTGAGTTTTCTAGTCTACTAAAATCAGCTCTTCTGTGACCACAAGTGTGCTACAGTAGTTGGGAAGGGCTGCACGCAGGAATGTACTGCAAATGTAGCTAGCATTACTCATAATAAGATAATATTAAACTTTATTTATCCTTGTTGGGAAAATGGGTAGTTCTCAGCTAGACTTATAATGCTGAGTATAATACATGCTTGACATTTTGCGTTGTTACAAATTATATTCAAACATTGAAATGTTGGGATCCAAAGGTTTTGTGTTATTTTATATAATTGAAAAATCACCTTGATTAAATTAATAAATTGCCGGTGCTGTTCTAATTCCCATGTACTGCTAAATGAAAGAATAGTCCAGGCACACAAGCTACAGCTGAACACTTACTTAATTACTTTATTTATTAATTATTATCATTTTGATTATTATTATTCTTTTCTCTTATTACTGCTAACTTGGTTGAGCTTTATATTTACATATTATTGCTTAATTTTATGTATTGACAAAAAAAATGCTTACAAAGCATTTGAAAGAATTCATGGTTTGGAGAGATGAACGCATGATCATTGCAATAAAGTAATTTAAAAAAAACAAAAAACAAAAAAAAAAAACACATCACCCCAGAATGGATATTCTCTTGCTCACTTCCATCCTTAAAACTCCACTAAAGTTTGTACAACCACCAAACACACAGCCAGTTAGTCCCCGAACTGCTATCCCAGTCTTTTGTCTGACAGTTTAAGTAAAGGGGGCAGGCTATTTCCAAAAAGGACATAAAAGTAACAACCACATTTCTCTAAACAGCACATGAAGCGTAATCCTAGTGTTTTGTACAAGACTTAAGATACAACTCAAAACAAGACTTAAAATGAGTTTAAACCAACTTATGATTTCTTTTTGATGTGCTTGTTGATTATTCACAAATAATATTTTAAATTGTTCATCTTGACCTAGCCAATTAAATTATACTCAAATCATCCCCCAGTGAGGCTGGTAAAGCTGTTTAATTTGCACTAAATCATGAAAAGACAGCATGAAAATTCAAATTTTGTTAATGAAAAATAGAGAGAAGAATGTGTCAGCTTTGGGAGATAAATGAAATCCAACAAGATGCTGTTTGGTGTGGGGTTGATAAAATTAATGCAAAAAAGATGGTGACCAACACACTCTTGTGGTTTGCCTGTGTACTGCAACATGTAGGCGTTTGTTTTTATCCTTTGCCATGCATTAGCCATACTACTGAAGACTGTTTACCTTTATACCACAAGAATACCTTGGTCACCATCTTTTTCGATTATATTAATTGACATTTGGGAATCAAAATAACTTAGAACCAAATTAATGAGGCTAAAAAAACAGAATTAACCCTGAAGTTAGCTCACTAACCCCCTCAACACAGCGTCTTGAGACAGGCCCCAGATTTTCAGTGGCAATGTAGTTTATACTCTTCTGATGCATGTCTGATGTATAAAATTATTCATGATCTCATACCTCTCCCTTTAACACAATGTCTACCTGTAGCTAGTGAGAGCTAGTGTGAGGAGACCCATAATGCTGCCAGGAGACCTGCACTAGACCTAAACTGAGTTTAAACATAATTATGATTTCTATCCCCATGTTTGTTCTCGTCTCCCAGGGAGTCTGGAGCCCCCGTAAGATCGACAACCCAGACTATTTTGAGGACCTGCAGCCGTTCAGGATGATGCCGGTCAAGGCGCTGGGCTTGGAGCTGTGGTCCATGACCTCTGACATCTACTTCGACAACTTCATTATCACCTCTCACAAGGAGGTGGCTGACCGCTGGGCCTCTGACAGCTGGGGGCTGAAGAAACTGGTGGCCAGTGCCAACGAGGTACACATGCCGAGGGCACACAACAGTGCTGCTGTAGCTCGAGAAAAGGAGGGGGATCTGCCACTCTGCTCAGTTAGACACATTAGAATGCAAGGCAACTGGTGTGATATCTTGTCAGGGCTGTGAGAGCTCATAGCAGCACTGTTGCACATACCTACCTACCTACTACAATACATACAAAGACCTCAGGAATACAGCCTGATGAGCTTACACAGAAATATGGTACACTGCTTGGCTGACATTTCTGTGGGATACAGCTGATGTAGAGAAACTTATAGACTAATAAATCACTGCCTCTCACTGTGTGCACTCCTGTCCCCCTCCTGTCCCCCTCCAGCCCGGGGTTTTTGCCCAGCTGTTGATGGCAGCGGAGGAGAGACCATGGCTCTGGGTGATCTACATACTGACAGTAGGCCTGCCCATAGGACTGGCTGTGCTCTTCTGCTGGCCAAAGGTAGTTTTATCAAAGATGTTTTGTGGTTTATTTATTGTTTAATGGTGTTTCTGATCACATCCGTGAGTTAAAGAAATAACACTAGAAAGATGAATTATATCTTTGTAACAAAACTATTAGACATGTTGACTGTGATCCCGCCTGCTGTTGCTGTTGCAGAAAGCTGATGACGATTACGCGTACAAGAAGGTGGACCTGCCCCAGGCTGATGTAGAGGAGGAGGAGGAGGAAGAAGAGGAGGAGGAGGCACTGGCAGACAAGGAAGAGAAGACAGCTGAGCCGACAGCCACTGAAAGTGCACCAGCTGCAGGTTAGGACAAACCCAGGTCACACACTGCACCCAGCCTCTCTGTCGCAATATATTTAACCTGAGAAAAACAAGCAGCAAGTGTTGGAGTTGTGGATTGTATTTTCTTCTTCTCTTAGCCTTATCTTAAACTTTACCACCACCTCTCTGTTAGATGCATCAGAAAAAGCTGAAGAGGAGGACGAAGGTGCAGAGGGAGGTGGAGACAATCCAGAGGGAGATGACGAAGAAGAGGAGGAGGAGGAGGAGGATGAGGAGGAGGAAGAAGGAGATGAAGAAAGCAAAGCTCATGAGAGGACATCAGAAGATGAGGTTGGTGTTTTGCTTTGAATAATTGTCATTTGTCCTGCAGCATGTGCTAATGTTGTCATTAAATAGCTTCAGTTCCTGTACGCCGAGGGAATTAGTACTTGGAACAAGAACCTAAGAATTTCCTGCACATATATTCTTCCTTACAGGAGTGTAGGCAGGTACCCACAAAAATTAACTATTGCATACCTTTAGGTGACGACTTTAGGTACCATTTTAACATCCTCAAAACATCTTTGATCATTTATGTATGTATAAATACAAACTTGAAATTTGAACTCGGAGGCACTCAAAAGGGGAAGCACATGCAGGAAAGTAGTCGTTTAGTTAGCCTAAACACAGGTGATATTTGAGCTTCTCATGCCACTGCTTCCTGATGGGAATGCACCTTGACGCAACATTTGCTCATCAGTTTTTTTAAGGGTTGCAATGGCTTACACACTACTGTTTAAGAATGTAAAACTGCCACTTTTTGCACATTTTAAAAACTCAAATTCAGTTGAAGTGGTCAGTGAACCGTATTAATTCCATGTATGATCAAGCACGTTCAGGCAGTTGTGTCAAGTTCATATGAAAGGTTTTATGTTGATACATATTGGGTTCATTGTGTCTGTTGAGTAAGTAGATCATTAAGATCACAGCCACACTGCTGCTTCAGTTCAGTGGTTAAAGCATGCCGCGATGACTTCACTGTTTCATCCCTTAAACTGTTTTCTCTTTTTCTTTCCGTCCACAAACATTTTAATTCTGCCGTCCAGCCGAAGGAGGGTGGAGACATCACTGAAGACAGCCACAAACAAGCTGTGAGAAAGAGGAGGGTACGGAAAGACTGAAGATGTGAACCACATGCCTTCTGTCTCCCTCCTTGTCCCCTTTCCTCCCTGCATGCCCCGATGAGTAGGAGGTGGAAGGACCATGTCTGCTCCCTCCCCCTCCCTCCATGCTGTGCAGTGGGCACTTCCTCCAGCCAACTGGTAGCCAGCAATCACCCCGGCTGCCTCTTCCTCCTCTCCCCCCCATCCCTCATCCTTCGACTACACTCACCCGAGGTCCACAGTCTTTTCAGCAACACCCTGTATCATCTGTTCCCTCTCATCTTACCCTTCCTGTTCACTCGTTCAGCTATCAGATGAATTCCCAGGAGAGTTTGTGCATTTAGCTTTCTCCCCCCATTCATTCCTGAGCTTCCATGCTTTCCATCCTTCCTCCCTTTGTATGCCATTACTGTCAAAATGCCTCTCAGCCTAAAAAGCCCCGCCTCCTCTACCTCCATCCCCGTTCACCCTGTCTCTGCTTTCAGTCTTCTTTCTGAATTTATTTTATCATAGTTCTTTGGGTTCGCTGTTGGCATTTTGAGAACTACCGGTCTGGCTCCTCAGAAGGCGAGACAGCGGAGAGCGTCTGTACCGCTGTCAACTCCAGTTGTTCATACCACTCACTGCAGAGCACAGGGGCTACATCTCAGAAATTTGATTTCTTTTTTCTTTTTTTTTTCTTGCATCCTCTCTTTTGAAAGAACACATTTGAGGACAAAGTTTGACAAAGTTCCTTCTTTTTGAACTTGTTCCTTAAATGGTTTTCAAGAACGGGGCCAGGAGGAGAGGATGCCAGGCAATGAGGAGAGACTGCTTTTTGAGATGTTACCGGAGTGTCAGGACATTTCAGATGACAAGTCGCCTCAGCTTAGGTACAAAAGATTACCTCTAAGAAAATGGATGTTCTGTTTAGATTTTTAGGTAGTTTATCAAAGGGAGTCAGGAAGCATCAGTTAGTTTGTGTGTTAGTTTTTCTTTCTTTTTTTTTTTTATTAAGTTATAAAGTTTTGCAAAGTGAGGATCAGCACTGATAACCCTATTTATTAATGTTTTAAATACGTGTTCATTTTATGCCGGTATGAATCAAACATTTATGATGCAGTTTCTGAGTGACTTGAGGCAGTTGTTTTATGTTTGTTATGCCACTGATTTGCTTACTTTGAGCCTAGGTCTGTTTGAAATGTACTTCTGTACCATTCACGATCAAAATGTTGAACTTGCCAGCACTGAGTAGCTTACTGCACAAAGCCAGCAGTTTTAACACCTTGACTATTAGCTGTCAATCAAAAATCAATCTGTAGGTGTGTTTCCTCAGCTGGACATGTAACTTCTTGAGAGGTCGGTCAGTTAGTTGGCACTGAGCAGTGCTTTCCCAAAATGTCTAGAGTAGCTGAAATTCTGATCCTAGAATGTTGCCTGGGAAAGATATTAATGCTTATTTCTTATTTTTTTGTTTTATATTATTGTCTCAAGCTTTTGTAGTTCATATTCTCGCCCAATGATGGCAGATATCCCTGTTTACATATGTTTGCAAATTGTACATTGCTCTTGGAAATAAAATTATTTAATACAAAAGTTGCAAGTTTTGTCAGATGTCTGCAACATTCTCGTTTTATAACGAATCTGCATATCTGAGTCTGTGTCGTGATGAGGTAGATTTGCATACAAAACAAAAAGACATACAGAAATGAACTTAAGTTTTTATTAAAACAAAAATGTTAAAAGGCAAGAGAGTCCAAATTTACACGGCATCTACACACAAGGCAGTTGACTTGAGGGGATGTGTGTAGGTAGGGCATAGTCAGCATTCCAGAAAGAAAGAAATACAATAGGAGTATATTACTGTACAACCATTAAAAATATCAAAATAAAGTGTTAATTACAGGATACAGTGTAGTTTGTAGTCTTCTTGAATATTTAACAGTTTTCCCTTTGCAACATTAGCAATCTCTCTTGATATAGAAACATTTTAATTACTTCTTTCCAGACATGAATTCACTGTATCTCTAGTCATGGTGGATAAATTACTCCCAATTCAAGTTGGAAAACCCTTTTACTAGCGCTGTTCAGATCATCTGCGCTTGTCTCCTGTTTTTTCTAGGGTCTCTTATAGCTTAACATTAGCCAAAGCAAGCCTCTGAAGATACACTCTCCCTTTGTGGGGTACAGTGTTGAGAACAGCACTTTTTCTTGGCGATACCCAGAGAGATTCTTCCAGGCGGTGCCGGATCAATAGCACTCAGGGCCTCTTTACAGCTTCTGAGAGAAAGTCTGTCTGCCTTCCCGCCTCAGCCACCCCCCACCTCTTCCTCACATCATCTGCTCCTTTCTGCAACTCGTCACAATTTGTTTCAAACCATGTACAGGTAGGGTTGCATTTACGACCCAAACATTTTCTGCTTATGTTTTGGCTTGGGGCCCCAGCAATCACTAAAATTTAAAGGGCTGCAAATACTTAAAGTCGCCAAATGTCCCATCTGTGTCATAACATTGTGATTTTAAAATCAACCACATTTAACATAAAAAAAAACTGACTGGTGTGAATAAAGATGTAGACATCAGTTGCACATTATAAACACCCTTTAGCTTCTCTGTGCTTTTACTTACATTATCTTGTTGCTGAGCTCTAAATGCTACCTATACAAATCTAGTATCCACCCCATAGTGTTTTTAAACTCTTCAATAGCTTTAAACATTCTGCAATCATGTGAATAATAATTTAATGGCATTTCATTAGATATGCGATAACTGTTAAGACAAAGATAGAAAACCTTTGGAGATATGTATTACTCATACATGACCATGCACTTCAAATATATTTTGTCATTCTCAGTAATACTGTCCAGTTTACCAGTTTTTAAATGGAGAAATGTAGTCATGCTACATGTAGTCGTCATTTCATCCAAGACCTACCAAATCTCAGATCCAGCTGACATAGAAACAAAAGAAACCAAAAATAAATAAACCGGTGTTGAAAGGGAGATTTGGGGTCAAACAGTATTTGCAAATGCTATTTATAGTTTGTTGTAGACTGCGAAATAGTTGGACTTTGTCACTAAGATGACTCAGTGAATGTCAGAAGGTTTGAGAAAATCAATCTGATACACGTCAGATATGTGTTGATGCTGTCAACCAAGCAGGTTAAACAAACAAATTATTTTGCAGAAACTATTTGACTCTAATGGAGGTCCAATGGAGACCGAGAAGGAACTCTAGGTACAAATGACCCTTGACCACTTCATACACAAATTAAAGTTCTGATTTTGTCACTGTTGACCAGTTGAGCTGGAAACCACCTGAGGTCTAAGGGTCACCTCTACCTATTCTGTAGTGTGGAGAGAAAGCTGTTGCACAACAGACCTGGGCCAGGCTGCCACTAATTTAATGAGCTACGTCTGATACCCCGTTTCCACTAAGCCAGTTTGACGGCTGGTTCAGAGCCAGTGCCTAATCTCCAACCAGTTCTTTGTGTTTTGACAGCCAAAGAACTGGTTCTCGGCCAGGAAAACTGGTCCCACAGCAGGACCAACTCTTTGCTGGTCTACAAAGAACCGACAAAGAACTGCTTACGTCAGGGTCTGACATACGCAGATCAGTGTTTATCAGTGTTCATCACTAGATCAGTGTTTATCACGGCCAGTCGAAATCCCATCAATAACAAGACAGTTTTAGCCTGTGGAAAAACAAAGAGGTTCTTAGAAGGATCACAAGTTTAACTTTGAAATGGCACCAGCCCAAATCTAGCACTATGCTCTTGTTGGTGGAAAGGGGGTATGAGTCAACTGGACTGGTGGCTGACAGTCAGCTCCCATTTTCAGCTTCAATTCAATTCGTTTTGACTCAAGTAAACGAGCTCAGGTTAACTGCAGAAGAGACCCAGGTCTGCCCTCTCCATGGTGGGTTTACTGTCCCGGGTGCAGGGCTGGGACTGCAGCTTTCTCCACAGGGTGCGTCTCACTTCCGTTTGCTCTTGGTGTCAGTGGTCTGGAAGACGCTGGAGGCAGACATGAGGTTCTCGATGTACTGACCTAGAACCTGATTCTCAGACTTCAGCTTCAGGTTCTCCTCCTTGACTGCATCGACTCGTGCTGACAGGTCTGGAAGACATGAAAAAATTACGAATTATCCACACTGGCACAATCAGGCCAGGGAAATCCGCTTGCCCCAAACAAGACAATTCACATGTTAGAGGTTCCCTTTTCCTTCTAAAATTCAAGCTGGCTTCCTCCTGTTATCTTTGGTTGGACAAACACTTCAATGGACAATCAGTCCTGTGAAGATCTGGACTCGAGGGGACAAGCGAGGGTGACTGGGAGGGTTGGGATGGATTAGGCGGGGGGAGG
>OMLB01015016.1:0-20233 GCA_900302555.1 Myripristis jacobus
AACCCATCCAGTAATTGGTCTTTCATCGGTCAAGACATCCAACCCCGCTGCGCTCCACCACTGCCGCTTCTCTCTGGGGAATTCTTAAGCAAGACAGCAGACAGACGAGGCGTATTACATGACTGAATAACGTCCTGCCACATCCCATAATGCCCCTCAAACAAAGTCCCATACAGAAGTCCTCCCCGCGAGTCCAAGGACTTGCACGTCAGCAGAAACTCTGCCGATGTATATGAATAATGCATGGCATAGGTTTTTGGAGTCTTGGGGGATTTTTTGCATTTCTCCAAGCAAATAAATCCTTCAAGTGTCATAATGTTGTGTGTTTATGTGAGGCGCGGCTTAAAGCGGCATATCCAGGAGATTAGATGTGGTAATCTTAGTTGGAATTCTTTATTCTATTGGCTTTTATTTTTCACTCACCAAAACACCTGTGCTCTCTCTCTCTCTTTCTCTCTCTCTCGCTTTTCTAGGTATTCAGTTTCCCCCTTTTCGGTCCTCTCTCGATGTGGAATCAGACATCCCAAGCCATTACCGTTCTTTGGCAACATGCTCATGTTTCGCCAGGTAAGATTTGTCTGAGGAAGGTTTGATGTCTATTTATTTCTCGATCGATCAAGTTGACGATCAGCACACACAGTTCTCTTAACTTGTTTCATCCTCTTCTCTTTCTCTTTCTCTTCTCGTTCTATCCTTGATTATTAATTTATTTTTATGCAGTTACTCTGATATTCTTATTTAGTGTGTGTGTGTGTGTGTTTTAAAATTTATTTTCAGGGTTTTATGGACACAATGTCTGGTCTCATAAAGACACATGGAAGAGTGTGTGGGTAAGTAAACGAGACCTTCCTACATTAACATTCCATCAAACACACACTGGTTTATGCAACATCTCACTGATTTTGAGTCTCCCACAATGCAATGTTAGATGAATACATGCTAAAAAAAAAAAAAAAATGACTGTATGAATGCATATAATTTCTTTTAACTGAACCCTTTTATATCAACTAGTTTAGCAAGAATATTAGTCAGGTATGAAAATGTATCTTGAACACTGTGACAGACATTGTGACAATTTCAGCATGATTGGAGTTTTTAGCTCATATTAAAAAAATATTTTGGATCCCCGTAGGTGATTATGCTATTAAATGATACATACATATTCTATTCTAGATACTTTATTTTGCATGTATATTTCATTATACATATAGTCAAAGCAAAGGTTCAAAGGTGAAAGGTTTAAAGATATTCTATAGTATATACAATGTTAGTGTGTTTTTTAGTATGTTTCAGTTTTTTATTACTCTTAAAGGGTATGCAAAGCTCACGCATCAAGGTGGTTCGGTGGTCTATTCGATGGCAACTGAACTGTTACCCAACTTAAATTACCCAACATATAAAAATAAACCAAAATAAACAACAACAACACAACAATTATATGCACTATATATTGTTACTGGTACTCAGAAACCCATAGCAGTTAAAGCTTAATATGCATGCTTGTTGTATTTCAGCTACTATATGGGCCGGGTGCCAGTGGTGGTAGTGGCAGACCCTGACATTCTCAGACAAGTGATGGTCAAGGAGTTCAGCACATTCCCTAACAGACAGGTGAGCAGATTAAACAGAGAGCACACACACACACACACATACACATACACAGGAAACATAAAATATTATGTAAATACAAAGTTATTTTTAAACCATGGCCACGAAATTCGGTAAAACAAGCTCGAGGGCAGATGCCTTGCTGAGCCTGCTGGGAAGGCCAAAGGGTCATCATAATTTCCTCAAGCAAATGTGAATGTTTGCACAAAATTTCTAATTGCTGACAGATCAACACGGTGACCCCCGCTTCCCGTCTGGGAAAAAATAAATAAGAAACAATGTGGTAAAACAAGACCTAAAATGACTAAAAGGCTTGATATGATCTTTATGTGATCCTTGAAGAAACCTGTTCACCAGGTTTCCAAACTTCATAGAGCCGTTGGATTTGAATGCTGCTTAAATGTCCTCCTTTCAGTAATGAATTTCATTGAAAAGCCCTGAAGCAAATAAGGAGCTCTGCCTTATTTGCCCTTACATTTCCAAATGGAAGCCACTCAAAAGTTCTCGATCAAAGGGAGGCAGGATTGACTGTGTGTGTGTGTCCCCTGCTTTGTGCGAGGATGATGATGTGTGTGTTCTGTACAAGTTCACGCTCTGTGATTTCAGGAGAATGGTCTTCAGGGCTTTTGTGGCACTGGCAGAGTGTGCCCTCCTCATCGTCAGATCCCACAGTTGAACCCAATACAGGGGAGTGGTGCACGGCAGAGCGGGGCAGAGGAGGGCGAGAGAGAACAGAGCGTGAAGGAGCAAAGCAGGGCAGTGCAGGGCAGAGGAGAGGAGGATGGAGGAAAAGGAGAGTGGAGTGAAGCAGAGAAGAATAGAGTAACAGAACAAAATGGAGGAGAAATGGAGAAGCGAGAACAGTGTAGAACCAGCTGACACAACAGTAGAGACAGGGAAGAGAAGCAGATTAGAGTATATCAGGACGGTGCAGATGAAAAGAGGATAATGCAGAGAGGAGCCCAGCAGAGCACAGAGAAGAGGAGAGTAGATCAGGGTAGTGCACCGAAGGATATGGCAAGGTATCCCAGGATGCCACAGTCACAGCTAATGATAGGCTGACACATGCGTCAGCGAGGGTTCAAAGGTCACAAGGCCACCCTCGCTTTCATCATCCTCTGTGTTGGCTCTGTGCTGTACAGGGCCTGTGAAATGTCAAAGGGGGATGGGGGGGAAATCAATATACTTTGGAATCACTGTAGAGCTCAGGCAGTTATCAGGTCACACAGACAAATCCTGTGCCCTGAGTACCAGCACAATGCACCTGGCCAGAGAGCACCTGCCAGCCTCCTGCACGCTCAGTGTCCTCTGCTGAAGCTGCATCAAGTGTGAAGCAAACTGACGGGTACTTTTGACATGACAGCCGTCAGAAAGCAGATGCTATGAATGTCATCTTGGCAGAGTGATGTGCAGTTGCTGACATCAAATGAAAGTGGTTCACTATTAAAGCGAAATTTCTCAATTTCTGATTTCTCAAACTAATGAATAACTTTATATTGTGTGTACTATAGAGGGCTGTCTTTGTACATCATCACCAGAACAACATCAGAGTGAGGCTTGTAATACAGTGTAATTCTGACAGATGTTTTTTGTGCCCATCATCTGATTTCATGCAGTATGTTAACAATCACACCAAGCCCCTGAGTGACGGTCTGCAGGTGCTTCGAGACGAACAATGGAAGCGAGTCCGCGGCATCCTCACGCCATCGTTCAGCGGTGCCAAGCTGAAAGAAGTGAGTGACTTCTGCCTCCTCCCTGTCCTCTTTCACGTCTCCTCTTGCTCTCTCTCCCTCGTCAACTCAGCCGGCATCTTTTCCTGTTTACTTGCTGGATTTTTTTTTACATCTCATTTTTGCACGTTCACTTCCTTTTTTCCCTCCTTTATCATCAGTTTATCTCACTCCCTGTTCTCACTCAACTTTTTGTCTTTGCTGCCTGAGGTATTTGCTGTTGTATGCTGTATAATACATCCACCAAGTTTGGTTTATTAAGACCCTCCCTGCCGTGAGAATGGGAGCTCATTGGGACTGAATTGCTCCAAAATTAATTGAGTAGCGGCAAGGGTGGAGCAAAGGCAGAGCAAACCATTTAAAAGGAGTGTGGGCAGCAGTTTGCATAAGTGGTTGTTGTGCAGACGGTGCAACCATAGTTGGAATCTTTGTGCTTTTGCAAGTATCGTGATGGTAACTCTATGGCAATTTCACCACGATTTATCTTGGGTCAGGTCTTGCTCTGCCCATTTCTAGAACCACACTGACACCTACAGTGTGTGGGACGAACCCAGCTGAAAGCTAAAGCAGCTGTCCTCTGTGAGCCCAAACATGTCCATGTGTTCTGGTCTCCTTTGAAAAGCAGCCAGTGCTCCGCGCTGGCGATGAGTTGCCTTTGATGTTGTATTCATGCTTCATATTCATAGTTTCTGTCCATATCAAGTTTTGATGTTTCTGCAGAGACGCTGTACTTGATGTCTGCCTGACTCTCTGGATCCACTTTCATTATGTTACATTTACCATGCTTGCATGAGAGCTCTCCATTAATGAATGAATGAATTAATTAGATCTTGTTTGATGCATCATCATCAGGCATCTTCCCTCGTTGGTAATGACCTCAGTAATGGTGCTGACTTTAATGGGTTTTTAATTGATTTTGCTGCTTTAGTTTTTTTTTGTTATGTCTGTATCTTTAAGTCAGACAGCTTTGCCTCAGACAGCGGCTGGAGGTGCAGAGACAAGCTGATCCTTACAGCCCAAACCCACAGTCTGTCCAGTATGGGGCTGTTTTAAACAAACAAGAGAAAAAATACGCATTTCTTTTCTATCCTTCATCTGTTACCTCCTGTGGTGCTTTCCATCTAATCATGGGAAGAAAGAGATGGAAAAGAGTTATCTCAGATCACCTTATCAAGTTTTCATTGTTTGTGCTGATTTATGACATGTGGATCAGTCTGACGTTACTCCAGTTCAGTCCAAATGCAATTTTCTCTTATTGTAAGAGAACGTCAACAGATTTGCTTCTCTAATTTGAATGTTGCTGGCTTTGAAACATGGAAAAGAATATAATCCAATCCTGCAAAATCTCAGCTGCCACTGCATTTGCCCCTGTCTCTCTGCGCCCGTACAGATGGTTCCCCTCATCAATACAGCCACAGATGCCCTCATGAACAACTTGAATGCATATGCAGAGTCAGGAGAGGCTTTTGACATCCACAGGTAATTGCAAAACACGTTTACATGCCAACAGTACCATCCATCTACAGCAATCTATGTTATATGATGTTGTCTGTATGTGTGTGTGTGTGTGTGTGTGTGTGTGTGTGTGTGTGGGCTTGGTTTGCAGGTGTTTTGGTTGCTTCACCATGGATGTCATTGCAAGTGTGGCATTTGGGACACAGGTGGACTCTCAGAACAACCCAGATGACCCTTTTGTCCACCATGCCCAGAAGTTCTTCTCCTTCAATTTCTTCAGGCCCATCTTCCTCTTATTCAGTCAGTCCCTTCTGTTTGTGTTTATATGATAATGTATACTGCACTGTATATTATGGTCCATACTGCATTGCCACATTCACATGGAGAATAATTATATCACAGAAGTCCCTAAAGTTATCCCTCATTAGATGATAAATTAAAGCAGCAGATATGAAATAAAAAGTGAAATTGTCTTTAGAATTAAAAATTGGATCACAGTGCGGACACGAGCCTTTTCTTGTTACTTTAAGTTTAGGTGAGACACACGAACAGAAAATCTTTTTGTATCTCCAGTTGCCTTTCCTTTCATCATGGCTCCTCTGGCGGGTTTCATCCCCAACAAAAGACGAGATGAGATGAACAATTTCTTCATCAGCTGCATTCAGAAGATTATCAAGCAGAGAGATGAGCAGCCTCCCGAACAGGTGCCGCCGAATCTCATGGGTGTTACAACAATCAGTCACGCTTTGCTGCATCAAATTGACCAGTGTACCTGACAGTAAAGAGTCACGCACAATACTTAAATGTAAATTTAAAACATGATAATTGCCTTTAGTTGCTGCAGCATAGATTTGCCCTATCATTTGTTAATTCCCTACTGGTCCAGGGGATTCTGCACAGTAAAACTGATTTGCATTTTGTGACACAAAACCTGCTCATTCTTAGTAAAACAACAAGTAGAGAATAAAACTCTTATTTTCCAAAGTTTGGAAACAGGCGAGTGCCATCAGACATTGTATTTGAATTGCATATAGAAAATTTGCCTACATTTGCATAAGGATTTTTAAAATTTATTAATTCAGAAATTTACAACATTGTTGGAGTGCATCTTTGTTCTGCTTCTCATTAGTCATAGGATGTGTTCTGAGAGTCTGAGATTAACAAGAAAGATGTTTATCAAGAAAATAGAATTTTGAGTGATAGTTTCAGCAATAATCACCAATTCATTTTATTCAAATGCAAATTTGCTGTCATTTTTTTTGCATGAGGTGGTTCAGAGTGAGCATGACAAATTCAAATTTTTGTGCAAATATTTGCTCTGTCTCTTTCATTTGTAGAGCTAACTGCTGAAATCAGTAAAAAGTAATATTGGCCTTCTGTTTGTATGTGTATTTCTGAAAAAGTATCTGTGTATTTTTGTTGTGCATGTAGAGGCGCCGAGACTTCCTCCAGCTGATGTTGGATGTGCGGAGCAGCAAGGAGTGTGTGTCTCTGGAACACTTTGATGTGGTGAACCATGCTGATGAGCTCGATCACACACACCAACAAACACACCAGTCAGCCTCAGAGCAGGACAATGACTATCATCAGCCACAGGTGTCACACACCAAACATCCACAGAAGAGGATGATGACGGAGGATGAAATTGTGGGCCAGGCTTTTATCTTCCTGCTGGCAGGCTATGAAACCAGCAGCAACACGTTGGCCTTCACCTGCTACCTCCTGGCGATCCACCCTGATTGTCAGAGCAAAGTACAGGAAGAGGTGGACCATTTCTTCACCAGACATGTGAGTGTATTTCTCTGTGGTTTGGTTTGACCTACTTCTTATTAGCTTCATCCAGTAACAATATTTCACTCAGGAAAACACTAGTCATAAGATGAAACCGTCTGTAGCAACAAATGGTAATACTTATTTTTGGTGTTCATGGCTCCACAGAGCAGAGCCAGAACACCAACACTGCAATGTTATCACTTAAAAACCACAGCTGGACAGACTGGAGCACTAAGAGCAGTGATTGTCAACCAGAGGCTCACGGGCCACATCCAGCCCGCTGAAGCTTCCCATCTGGTCTGCAGAATATTAATGAATTGAGAAGATTTGAGAAGGGAAAAATATGTCACAGTATTTAGTGTGTCTAGCATTTTTTTCTTTCCTATATTGAATTAACATAAAAAATAATTGAGATGGAAATCATTTTTATTAGGAGTGATTTACCAATCACAAATATGTATGTTTGATTTCCGAGTTGTTTATAAATCCACACTGAACAGCAGCAGCCTAGGACAGCTGAAACTGAAACGAATTCCCCTCCTCTCATCCAATATTTTGTTTTATTTTATTTTCGTTTTCACACGCTCTCATTTAAAGGCCATTTTGTTTCGCAGAATAGACTGTGATTGGTGTGCATAGCGATCAGCTGATGAATGATTAGCAATACATGTCTTCTTTGTCCTGCCTGAACTAAGGCAGTGATCCATTTCAGTCAGGAACATCTCTGGTCACAAGATAAAACCATTCATAGCGACAAACGGTCACATAATTATGTTTGGCATTCATGGCTCTTTAATAACACGTGTAATCTGCTGCTCGCAACAGCAACATCAGTGCATATATTTTTTTCACCTGCAGCTACGGAGGTGAGATAATTCTTTAGTTTCCAGCTGACTATAGTAAGCGGTTCTGCAGTGAGTGCAATAAATGAAAATATGCTCCCAAACCATAAAATTTGCTCCCTTCAGTGAGATGAATTAAATTTATTGTTTAACCTATGTAAAGCAACAAGCATGTTGCAGGTGCAAGCTTGCAAGCCCAATTTAGGCGACACACTACACAGAAATACTTAACTCGGGTTGAAACTCCAACAGTCAGTCAGATTGTGGATACAGTCCTGAAGTAACACAAGTTTGGACTGTTACTTGTGGCGGTGCCAGCAGCAGCTGCGAGGTGAGCGGCAAACACAGCTCTCTCTTGACAAAGCCTTTTTGAAGCGGTATGAGCACACTTGGTGGTGCCTTTTCTTCCTCTGACTCAAAGCTAGACGTTTGGAGCATAACCGCACACACATAGCACAACCAGCAAAAGCAACGCATGCACAAATTACGCCTTCACCAAGCAGCAGATGGAATGCAGCACTAGGTGTTGCAACAATCAGTGTAAAAGGTGGCTGTTTAAATAGATTGCCTTGTTAGAAGAATAGATTTTGATTGGTGTGCATAGTGATCAGCTGATGGATGAGAGGGAGTCCGTGACTTCTATGTTATGTCTTAACTAATGCGGTGCTCCATATGAATGTACAAGCTATTGTTAAATACATTGTTCTACAAGAAAGCATGAGCCGTACCCATATTTTAGGCTGTGCAACGGCTTGTCAAAGTAAGAGTAATACCTCAAGAAGCTCAAATGTTTTAAACCAGAAAGCTCCACACTGGCAAGGCACCGAGAGCGGATTTGTGGACCGTGGATTTGTCCTGAAATGCCTAAGGCTCCAGGTGTTGTTGGGCTGTCGTGTGCGGATCTTGGTAACAGAGCCCTCGGATTGTCAGACAGGGACGGTAGTTCCCATTTTCAAAAAGAGGGAACAGAGCGTGTGTTTCAGCACATCCAAGTCTGAAGTCACTGTCCTCTCTCAAAACAAGACGGCTTGCTGCATCCAGATGAGAGGGGAGCAACTTCTGAAATGGAGGGAAGCATTTTCACATCTCATTCGGGAGTGAGGATTTAGGGTTAAGGGTATCATTGTCGTGAAGAGAGAGTTCTTGATTTTCTTGGTGATCAGCCAAACCAACAGTCCAACCCTCAGCTGTGTTCATGAGTGTTGAGAAGTGATTGAAAAAATGAAATTGTGCATACAAGCCGCTGAGGTCAGGTTCCTCCACCGGGTAGCTGGCCTTATTCTGCGTGATAGGGTGAGGAGTTCGGTGATTCGAGAGGATCTCACTATTGAGCTGCTGCTGCTCCCCCACATTGAGAGGAGCTAGCTGAAGTGGTTCAGACACCTTGGCTCCTACCTTTGGAGGTGCTCTGAGACCTGACCGACTGGGAGGAGACTTAGGTGTAGACCCAGGACATGTTGGGGGGATTACAGTATATCTCCCAGCTGGCCTAGGAGTGCTGGGGGATTCTCGAGGAAGGCATTGGAGGAAGTTGCTGAGGAAAATGATGTCTGGGCTTTTTTGTTCGCTACTGCAACCCTCGCTCTGATAAGCGGTTAGGAAATGGACGGATGGGTGGAAGACGATTCAAAGAAGTCCTGAATAATAGGAGTTATGTTGATGCATTGTAACTCTATAAGAAACTCTAAGCCCCCTGGATAAGTACCCGGATTGATCTGAAGCAGAAATTACCTAGTGGCTCGTAATGCTCTCACTGCTTCCCACATATAATGGTCTGTGACAGTTTTGTGGCTGTTGTCCATGTGTCATTAGTCCAGGCGCCACTGCTGATAAGTTTCTGAGTGCAGATAGCTAAAAATGTTTCAGATCCCATCATAAATACAACACATTACAACTGCAGCTGCACTGTAATAACCTCTTCTCATCCTCACCCAGCTGTACTGCAGGCCAGTGGAGGTGAATTGGGTTAGAGAGCACAGGTCTGTGGCTGTGTGTGTGTGTGTGTGTAAGACAGAGAGTGTGTGCATTTGTGCGTAAGTGAGTTTTAAGATGGAACACTAGTCTTTTTGTTAATAGCGTTTTCAGACTAGTGATTCTCATTTGGGTCAGACTCTCATTGTCCTTTGATATAATGTGCAGACTGGTGTTCAGGGGACACTCTGAATGACTATTAAATTTAATATTTGATGCTTGAAGTGAAAATTTACAGTTGATTTACTGAGTATTTCATTAAAAAAAAAATGAAAAAACACACAATTTGGATTTAAAACTTAATTATGCCGTCTGTGTGTGTGTGTTAAACTGTTAAGACAAACATGAAAAGGACATACCATTTTCACAGGCAGACTGTTTGCTTTGAGATCTGAGTCTAAATCTTTTCTGTGAGCCCCGATGCAAGAAGTAGCTTCCACAGCGTCTAAAGATTTAACAAAGTGCCCCATTAACCAGACCCTCTCTTATCACAACCATTAACATATTCTGCCTTAATGCAGTATGTGTGTGTGTGTGTGTGCATTTGTGTTTTTATGTTGTGTATGTTTATGTGCGCATATTCAACACACAAACATGATCTTGTTAAACCCATTTCATCCTCCCCTCCATGCTAATGCCCTGACCGAGGCCTTGGCTCTGTGCGCTGTTCTAGGGCAGCCAGCAGACCGGAAGACAGGATCAAACACAGGAGGAGGAGATCTCAGTGACTGGAGTCAGACGCTCTTTCATCTCTCCTCTGCCATGCCAGCACACACTCTAATGCTTCATTTTCCCCACTCACAGGGAAGGAAGTCTCCACAAAGAGAGCCTTCTGTGTGAATTTCGCTCTGTCTTTCCGTTTATCTTCTCTGTTTTGCGATTCTGCTTCAGACGATTCTTCTCCGAAAGAAATACGGATCAGGATAAATGTAGTTAACACTCCTCAATTTTATATGCATTTTTTTTTCTCTTTGATGGGTAAAAGAGTAAATATGGCCGTGTTTATTTCTGCTATTTATCTCGGGAGATTTAAGAGATGCTACAGGCTTTGATTTATGATACAATGATTAGCTTGTGTAAACAGAATATTGGCTATGTGACAAAATGAAGCTTATAATCGTTCCTTAATGTCTTTGAGAGTAGTATCCCAGTGGCTTCAGCAGCATTACTCATAGCGAGCTGGTGACTATTGATCTCTGTCAGGTGAAGCTGAACCTGATTGGTTGTCTGGTCCTTTGGTGATTTCAGGGGCAGTGAATTTATGTTTGCTCGATAAAAGTTGATCAGCTACCCACAGTAGTAGCTGTGTACAAAACCAGTTTCAAGGCCAGCTGGATTTATATGTTGCTGAGATTTGCTCTCTGAGTGTGTAAAGGTCAGCCTCTCTGTACCTGTTCCAGCAGTGCTCGCCTCCCACTGCTCTCTATTCCACAGCCTTCCAGACCCGAGAAAGAGAATAAATGTGCTCTCACCTTACCCAGTCGACTTCTGAAGCTCTCTGAATGTCAGCTATCGCCTTTATTGACCATGGCAATGAAAAGAGTAGTTGCTGGGTCTCCCAAACAAATCTCCATTTTACTTCCCTCACTGCGGGCCTGTGCACACAACAAATTGATTCATTTTTCTTTAAGTTAAAATGTGGTCTTTTACAAAAACGAATGTCTTGTTATGACTGAGGTGGAACAGAATAGAATAGAGAAGAATAAAAGTTTGTTTGTCCACCACAGTGAAGATTTGTCTTCGGCTTCACAGGTTGTTTAACTGAGACACAGAGCAAATATTCAATAAATTCATTAAAAAAAAACAATAAAGGCGGTTCAGCACAGCACAAAAAACACCAGTATATCCAACAACATCGCACATGTGAGCAATGCTAGAGTCAGGAGTTCAGTAAAATGAATGCATTCAGTATAAACGACCTTTTGTACATATTCCTGGTTGCTCTAAGAGCTCTATACCGCCTCCCAGAGATCAACTGAACAAACTGCTGTGTGTGTGCGGGTGTGTAGGATTACACACTTTTTGTTGGGCCCTATGTCTGGAAAATTGTCTCCTTAATTTTGCTGACCATATTTACAATTCTAGTCAATTTATTTTTGTTCATGGCTCCTTAGTTCCCATACCAACTTGTAGTATGAAAAGACAGAACTCTCTCAGTATTCATCATCCACCTGCTCTAGGCTGTGGGACTTGGCAGGTTAGCTCTCCTGCAGAGAGGCTGTCTTCTGTGAAAGCTTACCACGCTGGCTCAATCAGCTCCTTTTTTCTGAGAAGTGCTCACCCTGTGTGGATCCTGCCATTCACAGATCCCTCCGAAAGAGAGATAGCACAGCGCACTATGCAAATGCTGACAGTCAAAATTGCTAATGCCAGGCTAGCTAGTGCGATGGAAGACCGTATTTTTTTTTTCTCCTTCCATCATGCTCTCTCTGTTAATACCGCTCCTCCTCCTGGCCCTCCTTCATTAAAGAAAAAAAATGCCACTATTTATGTGGATGTGCAATCAGAGTTTGATGGTAATGTAGCAGTAAATTCCTCACTGTGTGCTATATTGACAGAAATCTGAGCTCTCGTGCTCACGGAGCCGTGCCGGCAGTGCCCACTTGTACCAGGATGAATTGTACGTGAGCGCCTGCTTCTTCCAAAACCCGCCCAGCTTGCTCAGCCTGCCCGGCTCTGTGTACAAAAACAAACATGCCTTCACAAGGGAAAAGAAGAGATACACAAGAGAGAGAGAGAGAGAGAGAGGGAGAGCAGCGGTGGTTGAGCAAGCTAGAGTCTGAATGAGGAGAGGAACAGTGATTTTTTTAATGATTTTTTTTACACAGCCAGTATTATTAAATTATGTGTAAAAAGGTAATACCTTATTGTTCCAGAAATGTTATTAAATTAATGTTAATTATTACATTATTGGCTGCTACTAGCCCAATCACTCATGAATGGAAAGCACATTCATGCATCCTTAATTATTGTGACTTAATATAACAGCACCACCTCAAAACACCATTTTAGGCACAGAAGAACACCCACATTCATAATCCTCTGGGCTGAATGGTGTTGAAGAAAGTGAAGAACCTAAGAGATTGAGAATCAGAGGTATTTCTTAGTGCCACTCTGCAGCAAAAGTGGTGAGATTACGACCCCTCATAAGGATGACATGTTGAAGGAGATTACAGAGTCGGTGGATGCCGTTAAATCCCTGCAGAAAACCATGCAAGGAGTTAAAAAAATTGCTTGGTTTAAAGCAACCAAAGGAACTAAAGGCCACAGGAGGAGAATCTCTCAACCTAATGACTGTAACAGTGCCATCACAGGGGATGTCGTGGTCTCTGGCGTAGATCCAGATGGGGAAAGTGACATCATGCCCGGGGCTGGAACTGTTCACCAGCTGATATGCACATGGGAACAAACCTTGCCAGACTGTGGGCTGACCAGTAATCAAGTGGCTCTCCCATTTCTCACGTCGCTCTAAGTCCAGATCATCAGGGACCGTGTCTGTAGCAGTTTAGGTCTTTAAAATTTGCAGACTTTAAGAATTTGCAGACTAAAAGAACATTGCTTGCTCATTAATTGAAAAGCAACTGCGACATAATGTTATACATAGTGCTCTCTTTACGGCGTGTAATAATTTGAAAAGCAAGTGAATGTTCAAAAATACACTTTAAAAAACAAACACTACACAAGTGTTACACCTAAGTCAAGTGTATTTTTGTTCTGAAGCGAGAACAAAGTGGAGTGCACTAAAAGTTTACGCCCAAGTGTGGGTAGATTTCCCATGTACGCACAAATTTGTTGTACACGTGATTTATGAATGAGAGCCATGTGTTTATTACAGAGGCCATTTGCTTTCACTGAAGCAGCTGCTGGAATTGGTTCAGTGATTGTGGAATTTCTTTTCACATATTAGTGGTACTAAGGCTCAGACATTTCCTTCATTTTTTTTCCAACAGATGATGTACACATACAGCAGGAATCTATCTGGCTATTCCCGAGCCTCATAGACTTTCTTAAAGTGCAAGGACACAACTCTCAATCCTCAACACTGGCTAGTAATCTCCTGTGTTTTATGAGGACTTGATTGACACAGGACTTAATTGTTGATTGCATGTTGCACATAGTTGATTTGGTAAACCATCTACCCAAGTTATGTTTTACATGAATTGGGAGAAGAGCACATACCAGAGGAGCCCACAGGCTCTAAATCTTGGAGTGAACCTCCCCTCAACACAAGTCCAAGCTTGTCTTTTGGAATCCAGAGAGATAGCTATCAGGGAGACAATCTACCAAGTTTAGCTGGACAATCCAGTAGCACTTTTCCCTGTAATGCACCTCCTTGGACTCATGTCAGCAGCTCACCCCATTGTGCCACAGAGGCTGCTTCATCTGCGATCCCTACAGAAGTGGTTTATCAAGTTGTGTCTGGACCCAAGATGGCACTAAATGTAACTGGTGACCTTTCCCCAATAGCTAGAGTAGACCTTGCCTTTTTGAGGGACCCCCAGATGTTGGCGGTGGGGACATCATTTAGGAGAGCAGCTTGCTATGTATCATATTCATGGAGACCTCCTGCAAAGGGTCTGGGAGAAGGAGGCTGACCTTTGTGTTAAGAAGTACGGATTAATAGACCCACTTCGGCTTTAGTAAGCAGACAGGATGGAGACAGTTTAGTACGCTGTTGGAAACAGCCGAGAATCTGTGGCTTTGAGCCACAGTAAATCTTAGCTTTGAAGATACTGTGCATTCCAGGCCTGGAGAACAAGGGCACCAACATTATTTCAAGGAGCAGTCCCCTGTCAAATGAGTGGAGATTTCGTTCCACTATAGTGCGTTAGATTTGGACTCTCTCCAGGAGAGCAGAGGTTGATTTTTCGTGCCATGAGGCAGAGCAGACACTGTCCTATGTGGTTCTATCCGGACCCAACCCTTAGGGGTGGACATGCTCAGTCAGGCACCATGGCCTCATTCCCCCTCATTCTCTTTGTTATGAGAGTGAGAGAGGAGAGGCTGATGGTCATTCTCATGGCCTAAAACACATAACAGCCCTTTGGCTCACAGAGATGACTGAGATGTTGGTAACAAGGCTATGGACAGTTCCTCACTACTGAGGAGCACTGCCACAAACAGATAGGGCAGCACCTACCTGGGCCAGTCTCGTAAGGTTTCACTACTGACTGTCTGTAGAGATTGTGCAGACTATTCAGAATGTGAACACAATCCACCATTTCATGCTACAAAATCATAAGCCTGGGTTTCTAAATACACTGAATCTATTCTGGAATACATAGCTATGCTGAGATGCGCACAACAGGTTTTTATACGATATGACAGAGTTGCCGGCAGGCCTCTGTCACTAGCTTTGTGATGACATTTCACAAGCTTAAGTGTTGGCAGGCAAAGACCCTCCTGTGGCTATAGGGGCATATTTCACAGCAAATGTGACAGCGTCACCAGCTTTATTCAGTAAAATAAGTGTGGAAGAGATTTGTACATAAGAGTTTTGGTTGACACCCTTAATTGCTTGATTATTGAACAAAACCTGTCAAAGGAGGACTGCTGATGGTCATAATATGTCAGATCATTACTAAGATTACTCACTAGGTCATTATACTTGGAGACCCTTGTGTCAAGCACTTGAACTTGGATTTAGCATATGGTATTTTTCCCTTTACTGGTGCTCCACATGTAGAGAGAAGGACTCACCAGCACTGGAATACTTGTTTGCACAGTGGGTTACAGTCAGTCAGGCTTGTGATGCGGCATGGAGTCTGCATGTAGTGTCACAACAGGGGGTGTCATGATCGAGCCTTGCCCCCTAAGCCAGTAGAGCCCTGTTAGAAAGTGAAGCCTGTGTGAAATAGTTATGCATGATACCTTTTTTCCAGCCGCATCGGTCTGAGGTTCATGAGTGCCTCAGCTCTGTCAGGACCTCTCTCATTAAAAGCATTCTCCAAGGGTGGCAGATCGCAGCTGAGAAACAGGGCTGTGAATAATAGACTCTTTCCACACCCACTGACACCAAACCCCCGCGTGTATAGGCCTCAGCATGTGCTGGTCCTTCACCACTGACGCAAAGGAGCCTGAAATATCAGAAGTAGCATTCAGGTCACCTTAAACAGCCAAGAGACTGAGACAATCATCTAATAATACGGCTTCATACTGCACTGTGCAAAAGCAAGCTGGATAGAGGTCACTGGACAACCCATACGTTTCTACCGGTGCCCGCCACTCATCTCAAAGGACAACACTCACAAACAATACTCACACAGAATCGCTCAGTGGCACTGCAGTTCATTCATTTATAGATCCTTTGTCCACCTTTCTTTGGAGATCATCATCATCATCAACATCCCACAATATCCTTACAGTGAAAGAATACTCTCTAGAGGCAGTATTTTATTGCAAATTAGGCATATCAGTTCATTCAGATTCTCCAGTTCTCCCTCTTCTTCCCCCTATAGTAAGGGTTACAAAAAAAAAAAATAGGCACAAATTGTCAAATTTATTGAGTTTTCCAATATGCTCCATCCTGACTAAAATCTCTCCTCTTGTCAGCAAAATAATGACATGTAACATGAATTAATTAATGCTGTTTCATTCAGTATTACATAGCCTACTGCAAAGGCCAGTTCAAAACAATAACAAAACTTGTTTTAATGTTACTCTGCCTTCTCTTGAACTAGTGAAGTACAGTAACGTATGATGTGAAGCACGATTTGAAGGTCTATAGCAGGGAGAATTGTGTTGTATGTTTTTGAAGAGATTGTGTCACAAAACTGTTATGTGTTGGGGTTATTTTTGTAAATACTTTTGGCAACATTATGAAAAAAATGTACATTTTAGAAAAATATATGATTATGATTTTTGATGGTTGATTGATGAAAATAATCATCAGTCGACCCAGCCCTGTCATCGTAACTTATATCTGTTTGATACCAATTACTATGACACATACTATAGATTTAGATCATAGAGTTACATCTGCCTAAAATGGCAAGTAAACCAAATTCAGGTGGGTTTTCTTTTCTCTTGCCGTACTATTATGTTGATGTTTAGATTGTCTTCAGTTCATTTCTTCTGAGCCCAGTGACTATTTCAAGCCTGTATACAGCAGGATTACATTTTGCTAAATTAGCATTGCTAGGGAAAGACAAGTGTAAAATTTGGATGTACTTGGTATCAAAGAAAAGGGAAGTGCTTCAATATCGAGAGCAAAAGAAACTTGGTAAGGGGAATATTATGAGACTTAATCGGAGAAAGAGGAATATGAGATAATTTGTAAGTGTGTGTGAGAGAGAGAGAGAGAGAGAGAGAGAGGTAGGGAGAGACAAAAATGGCTGGTTTCTGGACACAAGAGTCTGAGTCTGTTTCAGTTAGAACTGCTTTGCCACCGCTACATCTTACCTGTCCTGTTTAAATTATTTATCTATACCCTGACTGGGTAGAGTAGAGGAGGCTCCAGGGGCTCTCACTGATATCTCTCAGACATGAATAAAAAACTGCTATTTTTTCCTCTATAAATTTCAGTAACGTTCCTGTGAATCTGACAGGAAGCTAAACATCTGTCTGCACGAATCCTCCTGTGACCTCAAGGCAAAAACTGCCCTTAAGGTTAAGGAGAAAAAATGCATCATATAGTCCCTGCTTACAACCCCCATTAGGTAGCTCACCTTACTGTATCATCAGGCTGAGTACACTGCAGTCAGCTGACGTATTCTGTAGGAATTCAAATCTGACAAAGAGCCGTCATGAAAAGATGCAAACCTGAAATTTCCTATACGCTCATCACAAAGCTATCAGGAAAAAAACAACAACCATGATACATTGTGCTATCTTTTTTCATGACTGCCATGTCATGGAGCACAACATTGTCATCCACATCAGTGTATTTTTCAAGAGATGAAATGAGTTGTCTCTTTGCCAGTCATGTTCGGAGTCTTTGAGTGCTTGTCTAGCGCTGGTAATAAAATTACTTCCTGGCTCATTTAACACTGAGGCAATCTGTTCCCAGTGCAAACTACAGTTCTTTCTGAAATAGCCAATCACAAATCTTATGAGACTGTCCCGTGTCATGTTTGATATGATGTCATGTTTGATACTGGGTGCCAGCAAAGAAATATTTTGTAATTTACCTTTGGATCAAATCTGTGCTCATGAGAGCGGGGAATCAAAGAGCATTGGAGAGAGCTCTGTGGCCACATCCAGGCTCTCTATGGGTTTACCAATTGTGCCTCTTTAGTGGGAATTTTTTCTTTCTGTCATCCTGTTAACAAAAAGATTTGTTTTGTTTCTCCCTTCTTTGAATCAGACGAAAGGCGGCTTGCTGACTTAATGACTTTGTGTGAGGCTGGCTGCTGGTGTAGGTGACTGACTTGAAGGCTGACTGGCTTGTTGGCACGCAGGCAGGGTCTGTTGATATCTGGTCGGCTGACTAATCGTACAACGTGGCACCAGTTCTACGCCGCAGCTCTGAGAAATAAGTGCAGAGGAGAAGTCCTGAGGGTCATTGTGCAGATGATCCTGAAAAGCTGCGGCTCTCATGATAATTTGGAGTGAGAGGTCTGGTTAAGCATGTGGACCAGGGGTGCAGAGTGAGCCTCTCACTATAGCCCTCCAGCAGTGAAACTCCCTGACCCTGCAACACACAATAACCTCACCCTGGCGGAGGGGGAGAGACAGGAGGAGAGGGTGGAAAGCAGTGCAGAAAGAAGAAAATTTGATGAAGAGACAGATGGAGGGTGGAGGGAGAAAGAGGCAGTGTGATAAATTTAATGATAAGCCCTTGATCCCGGAGATTCCTTTTATAATTGGCTGAAAGCTTTCATGTCACTTTGAAATATGGCCCACTTGTGCATTTGAAAACTTGGGTTTGCATTATTGTAAAGAGCCAGCGACAACGGAAAGCGTATTTGTGTGTGCAGGTGCATGCATGTACAGATCTATCAGAAATATCCTTCTGCAGTCCCATTTCATCCCGACGAGTGGCCTCTCCTGTCTGCTGCCTGGCGCTCACTGATTCCCGTCACGTCACCATGAAAAGACAACAGAGAGGGAGAGCATGACACAGATCCATCCCCCGGAAAGAGAGACAGGCGGATTGAGAGCTGTAGCTGATCCCTGAGAAGCACTGCAGGCTTAATATCCCCTCTGCATCCTCTCCCTCCCCATCCAAAGCATCCAGGCTGTGGGCTCCTGCAGTCTGGTACCATCAGGCTCAGGACTGACGTCAGTGATATTTCTGTCCATCCCTTGGTCAGGGGGGTCATCGTCACTAATGCATTATTCATACTCACAGCATCAACCTAGACAGATCTTATCTCAACAGGGCAGAGTAGCAGTCACCCCTGGCTCCCCTGAAAGCTTACAGTAGCTGTGGGTTTCATCCTTTATTACTAATATTGCTGTTTTGTTTAATGTGGTGAGTTGTTTTTTATCCTGGCATGTTATAATTTTGCAGAACGAGTCAATAGTTCTTACAAATGCTGCATGAAAAACAATAATAATAGGCCCTCATGCTCAAGCTTAACATGGAGAAACTGAGTATTTACTTCACCTTTTTCTTTATTTATAGCCTTGCATGTGTACATTGTAGTCCCAACCATTTCCAGTATAAAGACAAGGCTTGTTGATATGAAGATGTCAGAATGGTGCTTTCTTGGATAAGAAAATCAAGGGCTTGTGGGAAACAGACGAGCTCTTTAATATGCCTGCCTTAAGTGGCCATAAACAGAATGTTGAGCTATTCATCCGTGGTCTTCTGACTGATGTGTGGTGAATGTCAACAGCTGTCACACGGCAAACATTGTTAGATAAGCCCTCTCCTCTACAGTGAACCCATGGGAGGTCGAAGCGCACACGCACAAACAAGTGCATATATGCACGCTCATATTCAGCACGCACAGTGTAGCCACACAAACACACACATAATAATGCTGAGCTGATGGTGTTCTCTTCCTGTCTGTCCTCAGTCATTAAATAGTATATTCAGCTGGGGTAATGAAGGAGAGAGATCTTACTCCCTCATCTTGTGTGTGTGTTTGTGTTTATGCATGGGCGATCGCTGTCCTATCACGACAATGATAGCGTGCTGCTGTCCCCTGCTGTTAGGCTATCTGTTCTCTTCACTACAGCTGTGTAACAGCAATACATATACACACAGACCTACACCCACACAAGCCTTTGGACCATGCTGTGATAGTGTTTCTGATATACTACTCTCCATATGCATCCCCTGTCCACGTTCATGCTCTGTGGAGAGAAGTACAGTCATATACTAGGAGCTTCCAGTGAAATATTCTCTGCATACCATATTGGTATACAGATATGATAAACCCACAGTCATCCGTGAAATACAGTCACATTTTGTAATGGTTTTAGAAGAAACGGGTGTTATTCTGGCACCCTGGATTCATGAAATGCCATTTAAATATATCAAAGATATATCTCATAGATATGTCTGTATCTTTGAGCTACGGAGTCTGAAATTGCTCTGGCTTGATGTAGACATGGTTAGCATTCCAGCTGGATCCCGAAGATGTGGAGAGAACTGGAGCGAAGCATGTAAGAGGACTGCTCTCCCACTCTCTCTCTCACTATCAGATCCAGCTATTAGGAGTAAATGTTGCTCCTGCGTTCCAAACACATTAGAGACTTCCCCTAGAGGTCCTCTGTGATCCTCTCAAAGAGGGAGAGCTTGATGGAAGTTCACTAAAAGCAGCTCATCCCAGTTCTCCCTTCAATCAAACAGTTTAACTTTCACTTTCAAAGATTAAAAATATATTTATAAAAACAACAATAATCATAATAATAATAATGATGATGATGATGATGATGAAAATTATATTATGAATTAATATT
>OMLB01015019.1:7156-17934 GCA_900302555.1 Myripristis jacobus
ATAGAGAACAAATGACCATTTGAACCTCTCCCGACATTATGAGAAAAATAAGCCTATTACTGAAACTGTGTGTGTGTGTGCGTTCCATCACAAGACGCACACACATACTACAGACACATACAAAATGTCCCTCACACACACACACACACACACACACACACACACACACACACACACACACGCACACACAAAAAGAACGGTCACATGTTTTGGCTGCTACCAT
Source organism: Myripristis jacobus (assembly GCA_900302555.1). Classification (NCBI taxonomy): domain Eukaryota; kingdom Metazoa; phylum Chordata; class Actinopteri; order Holocentriformes; family Holocentridae; genus Myripristis; species Myripristis jacobus. The sequence continues at coordinate 7,380 of OMLB01015019.1, forward strand.
ACAGGATCTGCCTCTGTCAAACTGATAAACAAAAACTGGTTTGGACTGGACGAAGGAATGAAGCCAAAGAGGTTAGACTGTGTGAAAGCAACAGACTGATAGACGCATCAAGGAGAGACAACAGACAGACAACAGACAGATAGGCCTCTAATGCAATATCTGCCCGTCCACCTGTCTGTGTGGGAAGCCAAGGCCTGAACGTGTTGTCACGAAATTCAAAGCTTTGTGCTTTTTACCTCCGACTGGGAAAGGGTTCGGTTCCTTCTTGGCTTACCGATTTGTGTGTTTTTGCAGGTTTTGTTGACCCACAGGACGGTCAGCCTGTGTGTGTGAATAAAAGGGATACGCCGAGGGACAGACATGCCCTTACCGTATCAAATAAATAGATCAGGTACACCAAAGCTGAGGGGATAGCTCATCTGTTTTGAAAATTTGATATTATTTCACTTCCTCCTTGCTGTTATGTGGGACAGTAGTGGTGCTATCCTCCTCTCATTGTTACTGAGTGCTGCAATCGCTAACTGTTATCCTCCTGCCACCTGAGGTGTGTCTGCGTGTGTGTGTCTGCGTGTGTGTGTCCCTCTGCTGCTCTCTCTTTCCTGATGTAAATATCCCCTCTAACCCTCACACTTCTCAGGCACGATCTGCGTGTTATTTTTGAAAATGCTGATGAAACCTCCACTGGGGGCAATGAAGTGAAAAGCCGTTTCACTTTTTCTTGTGCCCGGTAGCAAAGCCGTGATGTTGTTGTGGCATTTTCTTGGCCAAATAGAGTCTTTGATGTATGATTTATGGAAACATCCAATCCTCACTTAGCCCGAGCAACCCAACCTGAGCTCTTGTTTTTAAGTTGTCAAGGACACACCAGGAATTGGCCATTATCCCAGATGCCTGCAGAGTACTTTCTATGCCTCTGTGTGTGTGTGTGTGTGTGATTGTGAGCACAAGCAGACACGTGTTGCCTTATTATTACTGTTGCAGTTGTTTTGATTTGATTATGTTTGTCTGTTATTACATTAGCCGTCTAATGTAAAGCACACTGTGAGGCTGCAGGTATGGAACGCTCTCCTCATGCGCTGAATCAGATCAGCGCAGCTCGACATGACCTGGGACGTCACCTGGGATGTCATGTTTGATGGGCTGGATTAGGGTGTTCTATAATGTCAGCAATTCCGAGGATTACACAGTTTAGCGGCGTTACTGCAAGGCGCTGGGGAGAAGTGAAGGATGCCGCAGTCTATGGCGCCCCCTGGTGGTCTGCCTCAGAATGGTACTGATACAGAGCGTCTGCAGGGATCAGACTGTTGAATACAAAACCTTTTAAAGACAAATTTTGGACAAATCATCTTTTATTGAATCCAGAATACTACAGCCAAGCACAAGAGTCAGTATCATCTATTTATTGCAGTGCATAAGTTTTAGGTAGGATGGTCATATGGTCACTCAGTAGATGATTTTATGAACTGTTGCTGTAACTGTTTATTTTAGGTTAGATAATAAGCTGCTTCTGTAATAACTACAAGGACTTTTTTCCCACCCACAAAATTCGATAATCTGATAAAATGTTAATGAAATGAAGTCAGTGTCAGCTATGACAGATATGAGAGATGTTTGTGCTGATGTTCTGTGGAAGTCTTGGGGCCCCTTCCTCACAAACAGCTGCACCTGGCTGCTTCTCTTTCATCTTCGCACATCTGAAACCCCTGCAACACAAAACACCAGCGGTGGGGAACTGCAGGGGCTTGTTTTGCTCAGTTGGAAGAGAGGGGTAAGAGAAAGGGCATTCTTCAGAGGTCTCGAAGCAGCAGTGGAATCCAAGCGAAGCCATTCATATTATTGATTGTTATCATATTATTCTTAAAATTTGGTCCCATTTTGGAACAAGGACTGGGCCAGCTGTTACATGAAAAACAAGTGAGGTCATAACTTTTTGTTATTAATGATACACCTTGGAAAAAAATACTTAATTTCCTAATTCAACACCTTTATGAATATGTTTGGCCTGTTTTTAGTGTTCTTTATGTTATTATTGTAAGCTTCAGAGAGCTGCTTGTTGTTGCCATGTTTCAGAAGCAATACACTGGGTGGATATTTGCTTATGAGTATTTATGACTACTGGATTGTTTATATGTGCGTGTACATGTTTGTTTAGTGTGCACATGTATGTTTGTGTGCATGCCAACATGTGCACACTATCTGTGTATGTACTGGCACAGATTGTGTGTGTGTGTGTGTGTGTGTGTGTGAGAAGGCTCGGATATTCATTTCAGTGAGTGTCCAGTGCAGATCCAGTACATGTTATAGATGATTTCCAAAATGTAAGATGTAGCATATGACAACAATGAGCCACACTTCCAGAACTGACCTTCCTCACCCATATTGTTAGAGCCGTTCAGCAACATATGGCAGCTTGATAAGTGGGACTTGATGCTATTTGAAACTTTTCTCTGATTACTTAACAAGAAAAGGATTCGAATCTCTGTAACTGGAGCTCTGTGGATAGTTTTCTACGTTGTTTGTGCTGCAGATGCTTTGATATAAAATTTTGGGGAATACTTTTCCAAGTAATGTATATTGTGCTTCACTGATATGACAGAAAACTGAAGAGAGTCAGACAATGAGCAGAAAACAGACACAGACATATGTAACAGAGCCTGTATATTTTGTTAAATTTTTCTGCAAAATACAAATACCACATTTCCAAGTGAGGGAACTGCTGTACATGATCTCTGACAGTGACAGAAGAGGTGCCTTTCTTGTGAGAAACATTGTCTCCGAGTGGCGACAAAGGCCAGCTTATGCCGCTTAGATTCGCTTGAACTCAAACGGTTTCACTTGTGGTTATTAGGAGTACTAGATGTTCAGTAGAGTGTTTTCAAGTTCACCAAAAAGATGGGAAACACAGCCAGGGGCCTTACCGTCATGTCATTTAAAAATTTACATTTACAGAGGACATTCACTCATGTCGCCAAAAGTTAAAATTAAATTAAACAGAAGAACGTTGTGTTAGCATGTACATTGGAGCATTTGAGGTACAAGTAGATTGCAGATTTGACAGGCAAGTCCAGGCAATTACTAATAAAGGATCAAAAGAAAATACAATGAAACAGGGTATTTCAGACAGTGGTAAGCAGAATCGTGACATACCTTTGGTTAGTTTACCCCGCCCTCCACTCCCATTTATATTAGCTTCCCAACTCAACACATACAACTACAATCCTGGACCCTGAGGACGAGCTCCCTTATCCATCTACCCCTTGAGCAACTAAGGTACAACTTTGAACTGATCAGGTGTCTAAAATGTAGGCTGGAACTCAGCAAACCCAGTGACTAACGGCCATAGTGACCTACAGATAAAAAGGAGTGTGTAAAATAGAACATAGTTGGGCTCTGCCCTTTGCAATAGACATAATTTTGTAACCGCTACATGGCAAACTAAATAGCAATGCCTTTTTAACGCAAACAGCTCAGATAAGTAACTACAGGATTTTTTTTTAATGATGAATTCACTGGATATCGGTGGGGCACATTCACACATTGACTGTGGCTGAGGGTTTGAGCTCCAAATATACAGTTTTTAACCAAAATATTCAAATCTGAACAACCCCCAGCCACCGCTGCTGTCTGTGAGATTTACAGAAGCCCTATTGCTATAGCTCATCATTCCTCTCGTCTAAGAAACGCTGCTACCCTAGCTGTTCCATCATTCACCAGATTGTCTGGGCGCAGTGAAATCCTCATTTTGTGGCTGGCTGGTGTCAGATTCAGATGGTCAAGCAATAGAAGGCACAAGTCATTCATGATTTTTAGTAGATGTTCGTGATGAGTGTAGATGTTCGTAATGCCCTTGGAGAGGTACAGCAAGAACAGATGCCAGTTTAATAATCATCACAAAATGATTGCGGGGGAGGTCAGAACTGCACGACCTGCAAGGTGCATTGGGAAGGTGCAATAGATTTCTATTCAGGGTCAAATAGAGAGGTTATCAGTGTAATCTGTTCTGAATATGAACACAGCAAAGGGACTGACACCAGCCGAACAGCCTTTTTTTTTTTTTTTTTTTTAAAGATGGATAGAGCAAAGCAGACTATTCAATGGGGGCTTTTTTTCTTACTTACATTACTTTACATAACTTAAAATTTACCTAAAATTTCCCTGAATGTTTAATAGAAAATGATGTACACCTGTGCTTACTGTCTCTACTTTTTTTATATTATTGTCATCTTATTAAATAGAGCTATAGGCATTCTTATTTCACAGACATTCAAAAATAACCATTGAATTGTTTGATATCATAAGGTAGGAATATTTTTTAAAAACATAACACTATAAAGAAAAAAAAACAAAAAACACTTTGTGCAGCAAAGCATCACCGTCCCATCAGATATGGCTTTAGGAGTGCAATCCTAACTCATTGCTTTTGACTGCTAAATCTTGCAAAGCTATCAGCACACACTGTCTTTTTTCTACATAGCAAAGACACAAATGTCTTGTTTTTTTCATAGGAAAATAAAATGAATTGTCTTGTTCATCTGGACTGCATCAGCCAAAAACCTAAGAGTTTGTTAAAATGGCTTTGAAAAATTTTCACTAACTTCTTCACATCAAGTGAAATCTTTGATTTGTCCAAGCCTCCTTTTCTATGCAACCTGTTGCAAATGACTTCTTCATCTCTCACTCTAATACGTTCTCTCTCACCATTTCTGTTCTCCCTCTCTTCTCTCTCACCAGAGCTGTATCACCTCTTCTCTCCATTACCAACTCATTCTCTTACCCTTTCCCCCTCTTATTTTGCCACACATCACATTCCACAGTTCCATATTTACTGTATATGTCCTGATATAGTTTCCTTATTCATATGTGCACAAATATGTTGAACCTGCAACATGACATGCGTGGTGGTGAACATCTAGTCAGCTGCAAGTCAGCCAGGATTTGCAGACCACCCTTATGGAACTGAGCAGTTCACCTCCCCATGTCTGTTCACATGGCTCCTAAAATCCACTTGGCTCTCAAGTTATTTTACTCACCAGTAGCTTAACCATACAGAGTACCAGACTTCTTTGCTTTTGCTTTGTTAGTTTACATACATGTGCACATTTATAAATGTGCATTTTAACATATGTCTCTACTTATACCCCCCTGAACACACACACAAAACAAGCGATACGTGTATGCCACCCAGTTCCAAAACTCATATCTCCAGCCCATCCGGTACAAGGTCAATCTCAAATGATGTCCTCATCTCCAAGTAGTCATTACTCTAATGTACTAGTCTAGCTACATGTTGTATATACAGTGCTATATCACTGTATGCATATAAAACATGTCATTAGAGACTCACATTGTGTTACCCCCCCCAACAGACAAGTTACCAGAAAACTTATAGCACTCCCACTCAGTACAAGAAAAACATGATAATAATAACACTATAAGGTAACTCAACTAACACCCCCTCTCCCTCTGTGGCTGCAGGCCTTAGGGGGGCCTCATCATGTCGCCCAGCCCTCTGATAGGCGCATTCGCTTGACTGACGGACTGTGGCGATCCTCCTGAGTGGACAGAGGTCGGAGGAGGAAGTTGTCATTTCCACGATGATCTTCACGGTCATCACTGCCGTCATACGAGCTTCCACAGCTGGATGCGCTGTCACCCGGGGACCGGCCTGCTTCATTTGGACCTCGACTGGTAGAGTATCCAACTGTGGTTATGCCTCCAAGTCCCGTGCTGGCCATGCCAATGCTCCGGTCTCTGGGAGGAGAGGCTGGCTCGGACTTAATGTGGAGGTTCTGATGACCAGAGGAGAGGTTAAGGTTTGAGTTCTGGCACAGGTTTCTGAAAAGAAGAGAGAGAGAAATCTTAGAGGGTCAGCAGGACTGAAGAAAAAGACAGCAGTGGATTCACAAAGTAACAAGTAAACATGCTTGATCTCTAACAGAAGATAGAGATCAAGTGCCAATCCCAATTCCCTTCCACTAGCCCTTCCCCTAATTTGAGACTGTCCTCGACTGGGTAGTCCCAAACGGGACACCACTTTGTACGTCATCAGAAGCCACGATCCATACAGAAGGCCTATGTTTATCATTACAGTGGATGGAGGATGAGGAGGTGCACAAATTTAATTCACTTCTTGATTTAAATTTCCTACATCATTCTCGTGACATGGGAATAAGTCAAAATGCTGAACTGTCACACATTAATCATTGTTCAAGTCTACTGACATTATGAATAGTGATTTTTGTGAAATGCTTGTCATAGAGAACCAATTACATACTTCATTGCATCTAAATTAAATTTAGATATCCAAACAGATTTTAGTATTTTTGCATGGTAATTTGCGAATTTGTGAATGGCATTTCTCCTGCCCTTCCATTTGGAGTGTGTCTTTGAAAAACCTGGCCAGGCAACATAGCCAAAGCATTTCACCCTTCCCCTCTATCTCACCAAGAATCAGGACACCCTACCCTACATGTGAATGCACAAAACAGAGGGCTGGAGCAAAGTGCTAGGGGTAAGGGGTGAATTGGGATTGGCCCAAAGTCCAACCCCGATCTACACGCAACACGTGCATGTAGAGTCTTTCAAACAATTTCACACAATCACATTTCACATTTCATTAAGAAGACAATATTTCAGGGAAAATTGATCTTGTGGGCCTTGACTAAGGGGGCCTTAAGGTGATAAAGCTTGAGAAATCCTGATGCAGACACACACACACACACACACACACACACACATACACAAACACAGATGACGCTACTCACCCCATGTGCCCGAGTGCAGAGTGTTGTAGATTCTGTATTTGTTGTTGCTGCCAGTTTGTTACTGATCCAAGACCAGAAGCTCCAAACCCAGACAGAGACGACAGGTCACCGCCAAGCGAGTACTCTGAGGAAAACACACAGAGAATGATCCATCCATTAGTCCACTGATGTGGCCTGCCACCCAACAGGACAACAACGTTTGAGTTAAGTAGTCTACACAGAGAAAAACATGTGCCAACTGGAGCTGAAAATGGTTCTTCAGAGTGATGCCATAGCAGCACCTTTTCTTTTTTTACAAAGAACCTGAAACTGTTGAAGTTAAATTGTTGAAAGGTAGCCAAAAGAGCCATAAAACAATCTAAGGAAATGAGTAGGGCTAGATCAGTCAGGAAACTCTCCAGGTACCATCAGCTGATTGGTTCCTGGCTGATGTGCTTTTCGTAGTTATCCAGTCATCATCTTTCCTAAATTTAAAGCCCTTTAAATACCATCTCAGCTCACCTTGACAGGCTGCTTGTCTAGCCCTGCAGCTGCTTCTCATGTGTTACAGCATTACTTTAACCCACCCCCTCACCACCTCTACATGCTTAGATCTGTTTTTATGTTGTGGGAGGAACTGCTTTTATCTCTATGAAATGTGTACATGCAGCAGCTAACATAAAAGCAGACCAGATCTAGTCCAACAAAGTCAAACCCTTTGTCTTTCCTCATCTTTTGATAAATACATTTCATATATGTGAGCGGTCCTGACTGGACTAGCCATGGTTCCTCAAAGAAGAAAGAATGGAAAAGGTAGTTTCAAATAAGGAAATATCAGATCATTCTCATTTCTTAGAGGAAGAAATGGTGCTAACTGGAACCAAAAAATAGCTCTTCATAGTGCTTTAGGAGAACCATTTCTGATTCTGCAAAGAACATTTCAGACCAAAGGTGTTTAAGGAACCATTTCTTGAATGGTTCTTCAGGGAATTCCAAAAGGTGCTTCAAACACGGAGCTGATTGGTTCATTGAAGAACCCTTTTTAAAAGTTTTTTTTTTTTTTTAAGTGAAGAATATCCACTAAACGAAGTGGTTCTTTGGCAGTTGGTTGTAGTTTGAAGAACTATTTAAGAACCATTATTTCTCTGTGTGTGCTCACCTGCACCGTAAGAAGTGGAGAGTGTTGAAGGATACTCGCCCATTCCCTGCCCAGGCAGGGTGGGAGCCGCGATGGACACGACAGGAGTCGTCAGCGACTGAGCAGTCTGGGAGTGATTTATTCTCTGGTTCTACATGAAAAAAGGACAAAAAAGTAAATGTGTCAGGATTCACAAAGTAACAAGTAAACATGCTGCTACAAGGCTGAAAAAGGTCTTACCACAGACAACAATATATTACGAAAAGGATAAAAAACCTAGAGTACCCTACTGCACTGAACAAACTATATGGTCTCAAGTGGCATCAGATCTACTTACCAACATAAGGTCAAAGTCCTCACACTGGAGAGTAGCATTAATAAAAGCATACACTAATATTAGTCAATGCCTAACAACTGGGCTGAGGGGGGATCAGATAAAATCAATAAAGAGATGAGACAGAGAAATGAGAGAGAAGCGAGGGCGGTGAGAACACTCACGATGGTTGGCATGTTGTTCTTGTTGGAGGGGGGCAGTAGTGTTCGGAGGTCAGGCTTGCGATTCATAGTCATGGAGGGGGGGCTCTTGTCCTGCATGCTTTTAGAAACTCCCCCTGGAGACATCAACCCTGGGGAACTGCAGTGGTTACCATAGCTGCTGTTTCCTGGAAAAAAAAACAACAAAAAACAGGGATGCAGGTCATTTTTTACATAGCCGTCACATATTTACCAGAAATATCCTCCTGAAACTGGAATGAATTAAAACTGATACTGCTTTTCTTCACAGCTACAGCAGAAAACATACTGTTCTTGTAAAGTCTGTGGGTGAGAAGCAACCCGAGTGGCCCACGAGAACATTAAAGTATGCAACATATTTCTTTGGTGGTCTAGAAAAATGTGCAGATGCAAATGCTTACTTGCTCAAACTCACTAAGTTCATCTACAGTTTTAGCAAAGCTGAGAAAGCTGGACAACAGCCATCAGCTGCAGTACAGTATTTTGGCCATCGGGGGCAGTGCTAAGTACTTGCTAAACAGAGTGGAATACATGGCCGTCAATGAGCTAAATGCTATAAAATGATCACTACATTTGATTCCAGTTATTTACCAGTAACTGGACTATTACACAGCCCAGTATTTATCATGAAGATTTAATTATGAGCTGACATGAAATCAGTGGTTGTAAAAGTCTGACACTTTTAGAAGTATGTGCCAATGAATGGTGTCATGACGAGAGGGAAACATTTTCTCCCTAAATGGTTCCAGATTTCACTCATTTAACCACTTACAGAAATGAATCTTCTTAACCAGCATCTGGCCTCAGATATTCATGTAGGTGGAATATCTCCCTACATAGACTGGCTCAGACTGGTTGTAGTTTAGTATTTAGTTTTGTGGTTTGATTTTTACTTTAGCTCAGTTTCTTCCATTTAAGAGCTACTTCTGTGCTACTTTGCTGATGCACATGATCAATAACAGTAAATGTCAAAAAGCTCAAAAACAATAAAGGTTTAAGGTTTCTCTCTGGCTTCTGGTCAGGTAAATGTGTGAATAACAACGTAAATTGAGATCTTACCGACACTAGACACGACAGTGTTAGGCAGCTCTGAACCCATCAAACCTGCAGAGGGAGACAGCAGACACGTGTTGGCAGCTGTCCACAAGTCAGGCTTCTGTGTGTGATAATGCTCATGCACACACTTACCTGTGTTTCCTGCGCTGGGCGCCTGGTGAGGGGACATGCTGTTCCTCTGCAGAGATGGATGTGTGTGAGACATGGGCAACAGGTTGTGGTTACCCAGAGCGCCCCCCACGCCAGGGTGAGAGTACAGCAGCCCGCTGGGATTACTGCCTGGGATGGGCACTCCCATGTCGTAGTTAGATGGAGGCAGAGCCTGCTGGTGTACACAGATACGAGAAAGGCTATTTAGAAAATGCCCTTTCTTGTTCAGGCATTTAATGAAAAATGAATTGAACCAATGAAGAAAAAAAAAACACTGTTTTCTAAAACTCCATTTTTTCCTCTGCTTTCTTATGGCAAATATTTTAGTTTCATAATTCAGATTTTCATCAAAGTAAATTCAGAATTTAATTTTTCACAGTTACTGGGTCCACACTGGTTGGGACAGTGGTCATTGTTGTTTAATAAATAGATAAATCAAATGGATTTGGTGACTCAAGTCTGATATTTTGTAACAAGAAACAAATGTATTTGGGGAAATTGTAGTAGAGTAGTGTAAATTTTACATTTTATTTTCTAAATGTAATGAAGTAAAAGTGAACATAACAAAGTATTTCTACTCCTTACATTATACTACGAAAGAAAACGACCAATACTTACACAAATCCTCTGTCTGCTGATCATCAGATCAATGTCTTCATTGATTTTACGGTATTTGTCATCTGACTCTGGGCTCTGGCCGGCAGAGTCATCAGCCTCGATGTCAGGGCTGTCACAGCCGTTTAAACCCTTCTTACGCAGCGTCTGATTAGAGAGCAGAAAAAAAGAAAAAAAAAGTCAAACTGTCAATGAATGAAAACTTGCACATAAAATCAAGACTGACATCCAGGCACTCCAGAGATCAATTAGCAAATCAACAGTAGAATCCACATGAAACAGTCATACACATATAACATATGGATCATACAGAACTAGGCTAATCATTAATCCTAATAGT
>OMLB01015023.1:0-16798 GCA_900302555.1 Myripristis jacobus
GACTCCTGGAGCTTTTTTCTCGGGTGAAGGAAAACCAGTGTTGGGCTTCAGGGGCACAGTCACCACCAGGACTGAATCAAGTGAATCACCCAGTGTGTGTGTGTGTGTGTGTGTGTATGTGTGTGAGAGAGAGAGAGAGTATGTGTGTGTGTGTGTTTGAGAGTCCGCAGGGAACTTGCGTTACCCTACGCAAGGTCAGTGATCCATTTGAGTTTGACATGAGGTGACTTCAGCTAATATATTGAGGAAGGAAACCAACGGCTCAGCTGCTCTGAGGTCACAGAGACTGCGACTTAACTTTGTAAAGGCATTGTGTGTGTGTGTCAGTGTGTGTGTGTGTGTCCTTTCTCAGTAATGACATAATAACCTCGGATTCATAGCTGGTTCCCTCAGTCCATCTTTAAGAGTTTCACCACAAAAGGTAAAAGAAAATCAATTTATATACCTGGTAATCCCCCAGATCCCCTCAATTTACAAACCTCAGTTCTTTAGCTAAGTTTATTTTCTATGGCACTGTTTCTCAAGATTTTTAGCCAGGGTCCAAAACGAATTGCGTGTTTTGCCAAGGCACATGATTGAAAATGACTATTTAATAACCTTATCTTACACCCACGAGAAATATGCCCACCACTTTTTCCGAGATTTAGCACTTGGTGGTGGTGCTACCTGTTGGTGGCCGTGCATCATAAAGCTATGAACACTGTGTGAAATGGGGTGTTAAGGGAACGGCTTTCAATGGCTCTTTAAGGGAAATTTTTGTCACTTGTTGTAATCTCGGTGGGTGGTGTCGGTGCCTGTGGGAGGTGTGGGTCCCTGCCTTACACCTGTGCGCGTGTGTGCATGTGTGTGCACACGCCTTTGTATGTGTGAGTGAGTGTGTGTGTGTGTGTGTGTGTGCATGCATGTGCTCACAGCTGAAATAGGGCCTGCTTGGAAATGAAGGAACTGCGAGTAGGGAAGGTCTCCCCCAGCCCATAAACTTTAACGGCGGTTAATGATGCATGGCCTGTGTGTTTTATTCAAGGCAGGCGCACAACTCACATCCCCCCGTAAGGCTGGAGTGGAACAACCCACCAGGGATGAGGACTACACCATTAGAGCAGGATAGGGAGGGAGGAGGAGGTTACTTACAGAACTTTGAGGTTGTGGAGACCCTGGAGAGCGTGGCCTGACATATACCTCAGCTGATTCCCTGAGATTCGCCTGAGACAGAAAGACAAAGACAGAGAGAGCATAAAGAGGAGAACAAAAGAAATGAAATACATGCATGAAGACAAAAATTCATAAGTCTCATAAGAGAAGTTTGTCTCTTGCTTTACTCTAAGATCCTGGAGTGAGCTCCTGCATGACTTCATCCTTGGGTTCCTGCTTCAGGGTTACTGTTGGGGCAGTATGCAAATAACAATATTCTATTCCCTTCAGTGTGGTTGCTATTGGCCCAAAGCACACCCTGAAACTCTACCCAACCCCGAGCGCTCCGCTGAGTGAGTAAAGAGTGAATTGAATCAGACTTAGATTGGGTCAACAAGTGCGGTGCGATGTGAAAGCCATGTTTGTCCATGTGCATGCATGTTGGGTTTTTTTTTTCGTGTGTTTATTGTAAGGTTGTATGTACGTGTGCGCATAGCAGTGCGGCAGATGCGTGTGCTATTTCCCCTGTCCTTGAGGTAAATTGGGCCAGTTCATGGGGCCTCTAGGACAGCGAGGGAAAGAAACCACACACAAGCAATCCAATCAGTTTGTTTATCAAACACAGCACCTAATGGTCATTTGTGAGTGTGTATAAGACGTCCAAATAAATAACACTCAGTCCAGCAGAGCAACTCTCAAGGTCACAAGCTGGAAGCACACTTTAAACACAGATTTGGTCTTCACAGCTCAAGACCACCCACTTCTATTAAACACACACACACACACACACGCACACACACACAAATGAACACACACAGTCGACAGCTCCCCATTCACATCATCATATAGGACTGTGCTATGCAGGTGACATTCGCCTGGCGTTTCGGCACTACGCTAAGCAGCCTGCCGTTCACTGTGCTATTACATCAGTGCCAGGATATTGTTATGGAGGGCCGTCTGCTCTGCCAGCCCACTATCACACAGATGGTAATGGACAAGAGCTGCCAGCGGCTCCCTCTGACATCTGATACTCATGTCAACATGTCTCACTCTTATTACCGTGCGGTGGCAAACCGTTCAACCCCATCTACGCCTGCCAAATCTCACACTCAGCCTAGTTTATAACTCTCATAGAGCTCATATCTATCAGCACAAACACAAACACAAACCCACACTTGTGCCTACACATGCACACACACACACACACACACACACACACACACACACACACACACACACACACACACAAATATGGAATACAAACTGGATTGATACTCATCCAAGCCATTGTGTGGCCGTTTAGTCATGCTTCTCAAACCGCAGTCAAAATTCAGTCAAACAGACTTCGACTGCACCACATAATGTCTCAATGTGGAACTCACAGAGATGGAAGATACAGATGATTCAGGGCTGATCTGTACTGACTGGAGCACACATTCCAGTGTTTCTTTTTATCCCAAAATTAAGCATGCATGCACGAAAGTTCAGTGTGCGGTTAGATCTGAGAATAATATAACCATTTTAAAAATGCCTTATTCTCACTCCTAAATAGACCTGTATACTGCCTATTTGTTGCCCCTCAGAGGGTGATATATCTGCTCCTGCAAAGCGATTTCAGTTTCCGCTATTGCACAAGCTAGTCACTGGAGACCAGCTCAAAAGCTACTTTTCCAGAGGTAACGGTTTCAATAGGCCTTGCTGAGATCCTGACACCAGTAAAATAGATCTAAGCCTCTTTCTGCAAAGGCCCTTAAGTGCCTTCCTTTGGTTTCTATTCAAATGCAATGATTAGTTACAGACCTATTGGACGGAAAAAAGATATAGGTAGCACCAAAGAAAAATAAATACCTTTTCTACAGAGGGAAAAAGAGGGCCAATAATTTAGAGTTTTAGAAAACAAACACTGTAGTTAAGGCCATGGTATGATGTGCATGTCCTACTGCCAACCAGCCTTTCTCTATTAGCTGCACCATTAGAGCCAAAACAGCATTAGAGTGGAATCATGCATTCGCCGACTTCATTTGTCAAAGGGATAATTATGTCGAAAGTGAAGATGGATATTGAAAAAGGAAAGAAATGTTCAGACATCCTTGATAGACATCAACAGAACACCAGCAGTTGCCACTGACCAAATCTTTCCATGATATCAGCGTGTGTGAGTATTTATGTGTGTGTATACGTGTGTAAATGAGTGTACATATGAGTGAATGTTCCGCACTTAGCCTCCTAGTCGTTCCACATCAATCTCATTCTAATGAAAGGCGCCTTGCTCTTGTCAAGCCGTGGTTCCAGCTATTTTTTCTTTTAATTTGATTTGGGGATGGTAAATTTTACTTTGCCCTTGAATGGTGAAGATAAAAATTCCAGCTCAACATAATTCAACTTTATTGTGGTTATTCATAGATAAAATAACAGAGGGAGGTTTAGACAGCTTCAGCGTCTTGGGGAGCAGTGAGAGGCACAGAATTGATAACAAGGTGAGGCCGCCTTGCCATCAAGGATGATCAATGGGGGCTTTACTGAGGCATGCCAACTGCTGATTACCCCATGTATCACCATGTCCCATTGCCTCAAACTAATAAACAAAAAGCTCGAATAAGGACCTGAAGTAGCACTTTGCGGGATAAAATCTCAGGTAGTGATAGAGAGGCATAGCGGCAGGAGGGCCGGGATGGCTGATATGTGTTGATGATGAAAGAAGAAGCAGAGGAGCAACAGGGCCTTATCGGAGGGAGGCCAGATGCATGCCTGTGTGTGTACATGTGCGCGTGTGTTTGTGACCTTTCTCACCCTTGGTCCATCAATAGAAATATTACCCCTCCCTCCCCTCAGAGGTCCCACCTGAAGGTCAACCACTTAACCTGGTGTTAACCTCTGAAATTACTGGAGCAATATATAGACATGGACAGATCTGTGTGGTGCTCACGGGTGGGTGGATGTGTGTGTGTGTGTGTGTTTGTGTCTGTGAGATAGAGAGGCACACAAAAACTCTGATGCTGGCAACACAAAAAGGAAAACATGTATCTCATTTTAATTGACCTAGAAAGTCCCAGCTGTGTGGTGCACCTGGGATATCAAGACAGCCAATACTGTAACCTGCTAACCCTCACCTACGTCATAGTCCTGGCCTATCGGCAGACAATCTTATCAGTGAGAGGAAGAGCAGCAGGGCAGTGCTGGCCTCCACTCACCGCTTCTCTCCTCTTGCAGCTGCTTTTATGTGTCCGACAGTCAGAGAGCACCTGATAGCTGTCCTATAATACCGGAGAAGCTTGGGCTGGATATTCCAGAGATGATGAGATCAGATTTATCAAAATGTCAGTTTGTGTTATATCTCGAACTGATATCAGCACCTTATTGCATACACCTTATTCCATGCACCTTTACATAAGCTGGAAACAATGTGCACCAGAGGAGGTTAGGCCAACACTGATAGGAACTTTCAAAAGATCCAGCAAGATCGTCTTGCATTTCAGACCACTTTGAACGCTCGAGAATTTGACTCTGTATTAAAGAGGTGAGTGATTACGGATAATGATAAGACAGGTTCCAGGTTGAGCAAGAGAGGCTCAACCCAAGCGACTGATTATGAGGGCAATCAAAGGAAAAAAGCAGATTGAAATGTGAGCTCCGGAGGCACGAAGACGTGGACTTTGATACTGATAATGGGCAGACTGCACTGTCGCCTTGTAAAGTGTTTCTCAGGAAGGGCTTTTAGGGGGACAATTTGACCTAAACCACCCCCTGGTAGTTCCAAGTTGCAATTAGATCAGGAATAAATGGCACATCTTTGATATTGGAGCAGAGCATTTGAAGGCAGTCTTTGAGATGTCGGGGAGATGAGTAACTAGTCTTGGAGTCTCTACCTGATTCTGGGCATTGCTGCCCTCTCATTAATCCATAGACATACCGTCTACCCCTCATTCACTGCTGTTCATGCTGACTCTGACAGACAGTTGCGTGTTGGCTTGTGTGTTTGTATTTAGAGGGCACTCACCGATCAAAGCGGTAAATGAAGACTTAATGAGAGGGATCTGAGATCAATAGAATAAAATATAGAGAGAGGCAGAGTTAGAAAGAGAAAGGGCTGGAGGGAGGGGTGAAGAACACTTACATCTTATTATCAATATTAATGCCGCCATGTATCAAAGGGAAGTTTAGCCTGGCGAGATTTGGTACCTGCTTTGTGAATTAATTTAATCACCTCAATTTGAAGTTCAAAGGGATTAACTGTTTGTGCTCTGATACTATACGGGTAAGAGCTAAATGAAGAGATGAGAGGGGGGATGATGGTGTACAACTTACGATTACGAGAAATGCTTCTTAGAGCTAGTACTTTCTGTGTGTAGTTCATACAAGTTTAGCTCTGTTGCCCCCACCCCAAACAGAAACCCCTCAAGTGAAAGCTGGAGTACTTGCTATAAGCAGATCCTAATGTGGTTTGTGTGAATGTGGAGAAGGGTGAAAAAAAAAAAAATAGAGAAGTCATCAAAGGCAGCGACTACAGTTTTTAATAGCCTGCAGAAAAATGGGAGATGGGGGGCAGTAGGAATGAATTGGAAGTGAGAGAGGGAGGGCAGGGAGTGAGGCAGAGCCGAACATCAAACACTTTATCACTCCACCAGTCACAACATGTCTGGCCCTTGCTTCTCCCTACACTACCTACTACTGCTGTAGACCCACATCAATCCTCTCTCTTTCAAGCTAACCATGTTTGTGTTTAGAGCCTTGGTTTATTTCTCTAAGCTTTATAAGTTGTAATCGCACTGCGTTTACCATAGCCCCATCATTCTGAACCTTATAGATAGGGGGGCAGATCCGCAGTGCACTTCTTCCTGCCTTGGAAGATCATCATCGTCTCAGCCAGTCTCCAGAAACGATCAACAGGCTATAAAAATTTGGCTTTATGGCAGGAACATCCTCCTTGGAAGAGAAACAAAGCAACAGAACCTGTCCATAAAGCGTCAGGACATGAGAGCGATACACAAAGAGCAAGATCAGTGGGGTTGTAAAACACTGGGCGCTCAGTCAGACTGGGGAAAACAGTCTCTGGACGATCACTAAAAACAACAGGGTGAGCCTCATCCAAGAACCCCCCCCTCACCCCCCAAATACAGGCAAATGTCAGCATCAGTGCTCAGCATCTGGATGCAGTGGTACTGGTTGGCATCAAACCATCAGCAATTTCTGTCCTCAGTCATTTGAATAAGAATTGAAAGCATCAATAGGCCAAGGAACTCAAACCAAATTCTCCAACCTAATTCTCCAACCTCAAGGTGTCACATATCATCAGTTAGCCTCAAGCTACCCCTGTTGATCTGAGTAACAGCACCGCTGTGACCAAAAGGTCAGGCCTAGTTTGACTGTGACCCAAAGTCAACTGTACTGTTATCCAGCTAGCTTTTTACTTTCATCATCATTAGCTCATGCTTCACAGGCTGCAGCTGCAAGCATTAGCAAAGAAAACAACAGACTGTTCAAATACCCAGTGCAGAATCACTCACACACACATACGCACACACACACAGCTCATGGCCGACTGGCTGCAGGCTTAAGTAGTAAAAAAATCAGGTGCAAGCTGACATACAAACATACACCTGCACGTGTAACTACGCATGCACACACATTCATGCAGACATGCACCTACACACACACACACATGCACACACACACCCTCAGGACACATCTGTGGGCTGCCTTTCTCCACCCTGGACTAAGATGGATTCTGCTGAGTGGTCAGATCAGAGATCTGCCAGGTCAACCATAGTCTTCAATGGCTAACTGATGTATAGTATATCCACTGAGCTACAAGGCAAAAAGCTCTGAAAAAGTGTTGTGATTTTGGTGAGGCATCTGTGCTTTGGAGAGCATCAGCGTGGCCATCATTTCTAAAAACAAGAGAAATATAAATCTTTGCTTTCTTCATTTTCCTGTCCAGTCCTGTCCTCAAGTTCTCCTATAGTGTGTGTTTGTCTTGGCTAAGGCACGTGTCTGCGTGTGTGTTGCTCCTGCTGAGCTGTCCAGTTGAAACAAAGTCCAGGGAGGCAGGAGAGCAGCGGCTTGGATGCTGAGCACAGAGCCGGCTCTCGACACACATTGAAGACCCTCTCTCGGTGAATATCAGGTTCCCTTCGCCTCCCTCTTTTTTGTAGCCATCTGAGGATCTGCTGGTGTATTGCTACAGGCAGTTTCTTGGTAGGTGATACCAGAGGCAGGCCAGAGTCATCAATCCCCATCACTGAGGTCCACACAAATCAATGGCTTGGGTATCTTCTGCCTCTTGTCATTTATGAGTAGCATGATGTTCGTTAGTTGAATGTGAATTGAAAGATTTGGTACTCACAATTCTGATAGCAGGTGCAGTCTGTGGAAAGCCCTGGGCTGGATCTCACTTATGTTGTTCATGCTCAGATCCCTAAAGAGAGAGAGCAGGGAGGGGAGACACATCAATATCCAGCTGTCAATCACTGTACTTTAACCGTTTCTTTGAAGGTCATTTGAGCAAGAAAAATTACACGTGATTAGAATGCATTTTTCACAGACAATCAATCATGAAAGTGAGGGAGGGGAGGGGTGGATGAGAAGCAGAGAGAGGTTAAGATGGCTAGGTATAGAGGTTGGAGGCAGTGGAGGAGAGGAGCAGTGGAGGGGAGAGGGGAGAAGGAGACGTAGAATAGAATTTTCCCCAATGAATCATTGTTGGGCAGCTGTAATTTCCTCCTCGTCCCAGTGATTCTTTCTCTTTTCCAGATGTGTCTCTCTACCTTCTCTCAGATCTGACCCTCAATCTCCCTCCCTATCTCCCTCTCGCTCTCTCTCTCTCTCTCCCTCTCTCCCTCCTGCTCTCTTCTTTTTTCCCTTCTCTCAGGTCTCTCAGGAGACCACCTCCTTCCCCCTTTGTTCAGGGCTATAACATAGACACACTCCATTTCTCTCTGCCTCTCTGACACACACTGACGTGAGAGGGTGTGTGGGGGGGTGAGTGTTGACGCAGCTGGGTTGCGGTCAAAGAGAGAGAGGTGCAGGATGCTCGGACACACATGCATGCATACACACACACACACACACACACACACATATCCTACTAACATTTGGGATAATGCAAGGACAACTTATATGTCAACCTCTGGTAGAAAACATATATAACCTCTTGACCCCAGTCATGTAAGGTCATCTCTTTGATAAACACAATGAAAGCAAGGAGGTGTTACATCACCCCCTCTTCGCTTTCACAACCCTTAGGGTCTAGCACGAGTCTTCCAAAGTAAGGCTTTTGCGTGTGTGTGCGTGCATGTGTGTGTGTGTCTGTGTGTGTATGACACTAACCATTGCTCATAAAGCCAGACCACCGGGCTAGTGAGTGTAAACTGTGCTCTCAGAAGCCCTTCTCAGTTGGGAGTTTTGACACACTGGCTGTTTGTTTGTCGAGTCAGCCAGGCTGAGGGGGGGCTGGATGGATCTATCCGCAGACCAAGTTCTGCGCTCGGCTTTTGGTGGATGTGGAAAAAAACATTACATGGCAACACTGTGATTCACAAACTAGGACATTAGAGGAGCTTGTCATATTTACCAGTTGTGACAGGGCAAATCCAGCGCACCAGCAGTTTGGTAACGTTCTGACAAGTATGCAAAGACACTCAACACCAGGCTTTGGGCTGTGTCCAACTATCCATACATAGTGTAGAGAAATCCACTCCCTCTGTCAAAGCTGTCAGTTGGTGTGAAGGGGATGTGTTCCCACCGTGTGAAGGGCTTGTAGCACTGACCATGTTAGGCACGTTTGGCGTGAGTTTTGGGAAAGCTGACCACTGGCCAGTTGGTTAGGTAGACTTTTCTCAGGCTAAGCCCATCTTGAATGTTTTTCTTTTGAAAGTATAATAATGTGTTACTTTTTTAAATCCCAGTTGGGGAATTCTGTCCGTGCTGGGCCCCCCTCCAGGAAGGTCAGAGCACAGAGCAGTACCACTGGAGCTGGTAAGGATTCAGTGTCTTGTTCAAGGACATATGAAGAGGGCGGATAATTGGGGTATTCCTGTTGACTGATGATCTCACAAACCATTCGGCCCCCATGGAGCCCAGATGATGTTTTTATTAATGTGTGCCTTGCAGTGAAAACATAAATTCTGCGCTGCGTGTTTGTTCCTTATTTTTATTGACATTTCCCGTTCAGCTCCATGGAATGACACATGAACCATACATACAAGCAGGCCAAGGACAATTTGATGAAGTGCAGAAGCCGATAAAAGTGACAACAAAGCTGTCGTGGGAATGACACAGCCAGTAGGAGCAGGACACCAGTCAAAATGATGGACTTGATGATGATTTCATGTATGACAGAGAGCACACATCTAATTAGGTCTGGGGCCTCTACACACACACACACCCACACATAAATTCTTTTGAGTGTCGCGGTGTACCAATATTCTGCTGACAAAAATATTTACTGGATATTTGGAGGGATCATTAAAGCGCAGAAACTCACACACAGGCACACACACATGCCAGCTTCTCAGGATGAGTCTGTCAGATGGAGACAGCGCTCCACCATTATCTGGTCCTGATTAAAGAAGCCATAAACAAACGTGTGAAGTCCATAACAGCGGCCTCACTCAAACAGAATAAACATGCAGCGATGGAGAGAGAAAGTGTTTAAAAATAAAGACACACAGTGGTGAGTCATGGGGAAAGGTTGAATGCAGCTCAGCTCGGCTGTGCTCTCCAACAGGCTCGTTGGGAAGCCGGGGAGAGAGAGAGACATTTCTGCTCTGCAGGCCAAGGCCTCCGCTGACAACCTGACGTATCGTTGGACAGCGCTGCGCTATGGCTTGTTTTTAAAATCAAATAACAGCTGTGGCTTTTTTAAACCATGATAATTATGATTGATGACTACCACATGTGCATTGTGTCGGCTGGCGCAATGACGTGCAGATATTTTCAGCACAAATAAACGGCCACAAAAAAATGAGAAAGAGAGCGCTCAAAGATTTTGCAGGCTCTGCAGTGTATAGGGGTTTCACAATTAGAATTGCGGTTTCTGTGTCCCTGTTTTATGGGCATTTCTGGTATCTGTGTGCGTGCATTGAAGTATCTGTATTTTTGCCTGTCATTATCTGAGCGTGTGCGCTTGTGTTTGTATGTGTGTGTGTGTGTGTGCGCGCGTGTGTGTGTGTGTGTGTGTGGTGCAATATTTGTTCCATTTATAGGTGGCTGCGGTGTATGTGGTAAAATGTCTGTCCCTCATTTTCACACTCCTATTGTTTTCCAGTGAGGCTGCGGATGTGGTGGGTACAGTCCCCGAACACACTTTCACCACATCATACACGGGAACTGTGAGATGCTGACAGACTATGGAAACGGACTGCTGTGTGTGTGTGTGAGAGTGTGTGAGAGAGAGGGAGAGCAAGAATGCAAGTGATCGTGGGTGCTTTTCCGTATGTTCTGCGTGATCAGACACAGGTAAACGTGTGCCCGCGAGAGTCTGCACACAAGTCCAACATGAACCGCTCGATAACTGCAGATTGACTTATAGCATCTTATGGAGAGAGGCGGTAGATGCATTCTGCGCTATCTTGGCCATCGCGGCGTCATGTGAACAGCCTGATATAGCCCTCAGGACATCCCATCTCTCAACCAGCCGAGGCACACAGGCCATCCTCTCCCCTCAGATCTCTGTCTGCTGCTGAATGACGAACTAAAGACTCCACAGCGGAATTGGGACCATAAGGGAGCGGGAGGACGCAGACATGGAGACC
Source organism: Myripristis jacobus (assembly GCA_900302555.1). NCBI lineage: Eukaryota > Metazoa > Chordata > Actinopteri > Holocentriformes > Holocentridae > Myripristis > Myripristis jacobus. The sequence goes on from OMLB01015023.1 coordinate 10,884, forward strand.
CATGTTCATCCCTCAACAAACACACTCACAGAGCTGCCTCTTAATTGCTCTGTTTTTATCCAATTCCTCCCTCCTGCGCTCTCTCCGTCTCCCTCCCTCCCCTTTGAATCTCTGCAGAGTGACTGACAAAAAAAAAAAAAACCCCGGTGATCTTTCTTCCTTCCCCCCAGAGAGGAATTAGATTTTCATGTGTGTGCTTGTCGTTTCATGTGTTTATGCACAGTAGCGTGTGTGAAATCGGGGAGGCAATATTGCAGCAATAAGGAAGAAAAAAAAAAAAGAAAAAGAAAAATGGACATTTTTCCGTTCTCATTCCCTCCAGTGTTCCATGATATGCACATGCACAATATGCTCTGATAGATCGCTTAGTCTTTCCATTCCTCAAGTGTATGTGTGTGCGTGTGTGTGTGTGTGTAAGAGAGAGAGGGACAGTTGGCATGCAAGAAAAGGTGAAGCACTTGATATTTGACTACTTTATGTTGTGATTGATATGGTAACCATGGCAAAGAGCATGTGTTAAGTGGTGAATAGAGGCATGTAGAGCAGAGGTACATTTCCCTTCATCAGCTCTGGCCCTTTCTCTACCTTCTCTGTTTCAAATTTCAACTGGAGCGTGGAGTTACACAGTCCGGTAGTTACAATAATGTGATTCATCATATTTCCTCTCCGCCGTCAACAGAACTACTGAAGTATGTTATCAGTCCTGTGATCAAAGGCAGCGTGTGTGTGTGTGTGTGTGTGCGAGTGGGTGTGAATGTGCCCCTAGCCCCATTGTAGCCGATTTCAAACTCGGAGACTTTTGACAAGCCCTGGTGATTTAGCACAGCAAAACAACTGGCCACATCACATGAATAACACCCCTGTTTATGTTTGGAGGCACACACACAACCACACACATCGCACTCATGCACACTCGTCCAACCTCCGGGTGGCTTTTTGTGCGGCGGACCACCCTGGTGTGTGAATATACCCCTAGACCAGGGGCAGATGCGATCAGCAGTCAGGTGTCTGCTTCGAGCATCTAAGCTGGAACTGAGCTGAAATGTGTCCGTCAGACGGAGGGAGGCAGGAGCGACGCTGCGGTGGAAATATATTCCGTTTCAAAGTAAACATACGCACTGTGTAATGGAACATTTTCTGCCGGTTGCTCAGGCATAAAATTGCACGCGAGCACATACCAATACGGACACACGCTCGCACGCGCATACTCATGCAACCACCAACAAATAAACACAAACAAACCCACTGCGTTGCCCTCGAAGGGTGTACTTCTTTCGCGACTCCCCCAAAACCCTCCCGCACACTCTCACAAGATGAGTGCGTGCAAGAGCTCTACCCCGAGGTTGTCTTCCTTCTGACCTCCTCTCTCTTTATTCTCGCCCATGTCAATCCCTTTCTCCATCTCTCAGGTGGAGACTCTTCCCGAACAGAGCAAACCAAACAGCCGATAATGGCGGTAAGCTCTGGGCCTTTGAAGGTAGCTTATTTGTGTCGAGCATTAGAGTAATAGATCTTTAGTGGAAGTCAACAGCCAGCAGAGCCTTGCCTGGAGGGTGAGAGAAGTGTATCAGCAGTGCCTGAGCCACACCTTGGCTGTCTTTTACAGCGACTATGACAGTAATGTCTTCAGTCGGATTCAGCCAGTCTGATCCTCTCCGCTTAGCTCTTTGAAACAGTTAAGGCCACGATGAAAGAGGATCTTTTTTTTTTTCCACACAATGCAACCGGCAGTCAATGCTTGGGCGCCGCCTTAAAGAGGGCCTAAATGGTTGTGTGTGTGTGTGTGTGTGTGTGTATAAGTGAGTGTGTGTCTGAGGGTGAGGTCTAAGTGTGTTTGCTTTTTCTCCTGCATCTGAATAGACTGGCTGCTTGGGCATTCAGTTTCCCTCAGTCACACATGAGCGTGCACACACGCGCGCCCACAAACACACTCACACACACACACACACACACACACAATGAGTCAGGAAGGACGGTACAATGCTCTCCTCCCTTCCTCCTGCCTCTAAAGATGTGTGTGTGTGTGTGTTTTTCTCCTCTCCCTCTCTCCCAGACTTCCTGGGAGGGGTACACTGCCCTTTGTGTCCGAAGGCGCTCTCTCTTTATCTTTCCCTCTCTTATTCTCTCTTTCTCTCATTTACAGAGCACAAAGAGTGAGGGAGAGGGCGAGGAGAAGTCTTTCACCTGGGCAGGGAGAGCCACGGGGAAGACTTGCCTACAAAAGGGCGGAGGACCAGAGAGGCGGAGGGGAGGGAGGAAGAGAAAAGACTAGATAGCAAGAAAGAAAAGAGAGATGCGTCTGTGTTTTTGTGTTCCCATGTTTTGTGCTCTCTCCCTCTCTCTGTGGTTGAGGGGAGAATGACAGGCGGATGTCTGGGTGGGGAGAGCGCCTGTTTAGTCTGAGGCCATGTCATGGGAAACATATTCATGCCCTCTGGGACTCATTCATACCCTGGTACACACACACACACACACATATATATACACACACATGAACACACACTCTATGTCCGCTCCTTGTCCTCCCACACACACCCTGTCATGAGACAGAGGGGAGGGGGGTGAAAGGTCAAGCACTTCAGTAATGGAACAGGAAGTATTGGAACAGTCGGAGCTACACAACATACAACTGCCTCCAACATGTGGACAGGACTGACAGGCAGCTGTTGTGGGCAGGACACAGTTTTTGGAAGGCAGAGGGGGGACTCTTAATCACATAGCTTTGCCCATAGGCCTTCCTCTCTTGTTTTGGCCTGTATAGTTTGTCCGGTGCTCATATATGTTGTTGGCATGACGTGTTCTATTTGTGTCTTGCAGAAACCGTGTTTGCTCTTCTTCTGTACATAGAAATTGAAGCTAACATTTTCCCCCCACATGACGGAAATTTTTCATCAGACTGTGACCAAGCAAAATCCATTAAAATGTATTGTATTGATGTCAGAAGGATGCATGAAAATCAGCTGCAAAATTACTCAGCTTTTCCACCAGTCCCGAAAAGGTGTCTCTGCAGAGGTGCGACATTTTTGCAAGGCACCAAAGTGAGGCCGACTCTCAGCGGTGAATCTAATGCTAAATGAAACCCGATGAGTATTAGTGTCAGGCTCTATTATGACTTCATTTGGTTGAATGGCAGAAACAGGAGGACACTGGATCCAGTTATAAGATTGTTCAAATCCACTCCTGGCTCATTCCTTCTTTACTGTCCCACTCGCTGATCTATGATCAGCTCATCCCCCCCATATATTTAATATTGCTTATGGATAACATCTAGAACTGAACTTAGATCAGCACTCAATGAAACCTTACCCCATACCAGTGAGGACATGTGGCTGCTGTTGGTTTAAAGAGATTTAGCTTGGCCTCCTGCCATTCATGTAAAAAGTCCAGATTTCCTCTTTCACTCCTTCTCAGACATGTAATAGAGACATGAGTAAGTCTGACTGCAGTTGCAGAGGCTCTACAGTGGCAGAATTCCCCCCAACCTCTCGTGCAGATGGAAAACACACCTGTGGAGTCCAGTCTCACCAAGAAGAAACAGCTTGACCTTGTACCATCATACTGTGCTTAATTGCTGCTTTTGCGCTCAAATCAGCTACCCTAATCCTAAAAGAGGCCCTGGTTAACTTATGTAAATGTTTTTTTAAAAACATTGGCCTACTTTTTGCAATAAGAAGCTGCATTAAGTCACGCACCAGCATCAGTCGCGTTCGTGAATGTTGGCGATTTCATTCACTCCAATGTGCTCAAAGCCCCAAAGCCCAAAAACAACCTTTCAAGCAGAACACAAAGACGGTTGAAACACAGACAGAAAGCTGCAGGTTTGTGTTTCTCAAATTTGCATCAACCTTGTTTTTACTTTATTCGCTGATGTAGAGTCTATTTTCTCAGCAGAGTGAAACTCTTCTCCTATTCTCCCCTTCCTCCTCTCCTTCTTCTTTTTTCTTCTTCTACTGGTAGATGACTGCATTGCCTGTGTATCCCCTTTTATATTCAAAATAGGTCTATTGGATTGGATAAATGTTCAGAAACAAACGTGTGACTTCTCTTAATAACTTTTAAAAAATATGTTTCAATTTTCTTCATGTTTTACTCTGCAGTCTGTTTTTGAGCCTTGGTTTGCAAACCACTCTGAGGTGAACGGGAAAAAGACTGAAACTGAAACCATCAGCATTAAAAATGAAATCACAGGTACCACTGATTTGGGTGAGTAACCTTCTATGTCTTTCTATTACAAAAAATAATACAAACATCTACATGCCTGTCTCGTTTCCTGCAGCATTGTATCTTTGCTGAGCATATGTGGTTTGAGGTGTTTGTTTATGCATGTGTGTGACATTTAAGTGTGTCTGTAATTGCTCCTTTGTTCCCATTAGCCAACTTCTGTCCCAGTGGCCCATTCTCTAGACCTAATCCCTGCTCTCATAGCTGTATTAGCACTGCTCTGTGGGATGCTTTGATGCTGCACAGGGGGGGATCGGGTAAGGCATTAACCATCATTAAATCAGTATGTGCACGTGTGTGTGCGTGCATGGTTGGATAGGACATGGTTGGATGTGAGTATGCATGGGGGTCCTGTGTGCACATATGTGCATGTGTGTGTCTGTGTGTTCACGGGAGAGGGCATTAAGCATCATTAGCTCTTGCTAGTCATCACCTGCACACTGCCAGTCCCACGTGAGCCACTTTAGTCGGCAGGCCTGGCCCGCGATCACACAGCCTGGCGGACAGACAGACCCATGTCGAGGTACCGTAGGCACTTAGAGAGCTATGTCCTACACACCCTGCTATCAGCACTCATGTAAACAGTCTCCTCCATGCGTTATCTGGCCATAGCTATACAGTACATACTGACATAAATGGCAGCTCGCAAAGTCACGGTCCGTGGGTGGAAGTGTGTGTAGGCACTCACGTTTGCTTGCACACACACACACTAGGACAGTTAGGGACATTTGGCTCAGACTGGCCCACGATAGGACAATGCCTTCTCTGTAATGCTTTGGAGAGAGGGCTGGTGCACTTGCACGGATGCATGCACACACACACACACACGTACATGGACGCACACACAAACATTCCCATGGATTCCCAGGGTTTGTAAGGGGCTGAATAGGAATCTGGGCCACGCATGCATTCTGCATTCCCTCAGTGAGACAGAGCCCTTCACCCCTCATCGTCACAGGGTGCACATTCCAAGCCCCCGTGTCACACATGCATCACACTGGTATCACACGCAACATACAGACACACACATTCACCCAGGGAGCACAGATCCAACTCCATATGAGCGCCATGCACACTCTTTTGCTTCGTTTATTCATTGATGACGCGTAGGCTACTTGCATGCACTCTCACAGCGTGCACGCACACACACCCTTACCTCCCCAAGCTCACCACCACCCTAGCCCCCTCTGAGATCTTGGGTTGTGATTGCTTTTTGCTCTTTTCTAAGGGACAGGATATGGAGCGGTGGAGCACACTATGGCCTCTGTGTCTCCTCTGCCTCTGGCCCCCACAGGGAATAGCCATTGTTTCCATTGTTGTCCTCTACCTGCCTACCTGCCGTCTGTCCCCGAGCGACGTTTAAAAGCCTCCCAGGTCGCTCTCAGGAAACCGCAAACTGCCGCAGCATGCAAAACTAACTTCCTATCCCTTCTCTCCAACACCCCTCTGGCATAAATGTCATTTTTGTAGCAGGCGGATGTGCATTTTTCTTCTGGTGTTAACTGTGCCGCCTTCAAGGAAGCTTGGAGTGAGCTGGGGAATTGATATTGTGAGGCAAACACTTGATGTTTTTCAGAAGGAAGGAAAAAGCTTAAAGTAAATGCCTCTTTAAACTGATTTTTAAAGTGGTATAGATTAAGGCATATGTCACAATTTTTTTCTCTCTCTCTCTCTCTCTCTCCCTCTGCATACTT